>NDGN011105178.1:0-12740 GCA_002564285.1 Tympanoctomys barrerae | reverse complement strand
GATGAGTCACGGCCATTGCTTGGCCAATGTGCTTCCTGTTGATGCCAGGAATTGAACTCACGACTTTGCACTTGCCAGGTAGGTGCTGTGCCACTGAGCTATGTCCATGGCCCCATTAAAATAGCTTTACATCTAGCTGTATGCTGATGACTCCCATGTGAATGTCCCGAGGCTGGTCCTCTTTCATGAACTCCATGCTCTTCCTTCCCACCGTCTGCCTAGTGGGTATCCCAGAAGTAACACACCCAGAGCTCAGCTCCCGGTCTTTCCTTCAGAGCCCGCCACTCCCTCAGTCTTGTGCAGTTCATGCGTCGGAAACTCCATTTCCAGTTGTTCAGCCATGAGCCCACACCGCTCATCATCCCTGCCTTCTCCTTTTTTCTTACGCCTCACACCCAAGTACGTCAGCCTTGAGGCTCAGGGCAGAAAGACACCCTTCTGCTCTGAACAGGAGGATGAGTTGGGTGCCATTTAAAGGAGAAATATAAATTGGCTAGGCAGACCCCAGCAGGGTTCAGGCTCAGGAAGGGGGTGCTCCAGGCAGATGTAGCACGTGTGAAGGGCACCAAAACTGAAGCAAGTGGTCTCGGGGACAGGTGAACTGCTGTAGGAGCAGGTGACATCTGGCCGGCACCTGCAGGTCCTGAGCGTTCCTGTGCTCTGCAGCTCACCACACAGGTCCTCTAATTTGTCAGGAGTCCCCACTGTGCATCCCTACTCTTCCTGCATCCCCCCAGCCTTGCACCCAGTGCCTGTGTGGCCACCCTTGGCTCTCGGCCAAGTTCCCTGGACCGAGCTTGGGACCTTGGTTCCTGTTCTTCTCTCAGCTCTGTAAATTCCAAGTACCCATTCACAGGCCAGTGCTTGTTGGGGAGACAAGAAATGCAAACGGGGAAACGAGAAAAGTGCAGACGGTGCAGGATTGCGCAAGCTGAAGCCCGTTTCTGTCTGCACATTGCTGCCTCCCAGGAAAACGGCCGGACGTTCGGGGGGGGCACAATCTGGAATGCCCTGGCCTAAGAAATCGAAGCTAAATGGTGTGCACAAGATTCCCGCTGAGGGTTCCTCTTGTCAGGATGTAATCCGGTCCTGCCAAAATTCACGATGCAATTTAATGGTCATTGCGGTGGCTTTGGGAGTTGGGGCCTCTAAAAATGGGCAAGCCATTAAGAGAATGATGCTGTTCTACGGGGTTGAGTTAATTCTTTGGGGAGTAAGTGAGTTCTTGTGCTCAGGGGACTAGATCCGTTACAGCGAGAATGGGCTTTTATAAAGGTAGGGTGCCCCGCACGTCTGCGTCTTGTCTTTCTCACAGGCGTCCTCTTGCCACCTACTTCCCACTGTGGGTGCAAAGAGCAGGAGACCCTTGGCCACCAGTGCTCTTGGGCTTCCCAGCCTATAGAATCATGAGCCAAAAATATGCTTCTTTTCTTTCCTTATAATTTACCCAGTCTCATATATTTTGTAGTAGAAACAGAAAAAAAAAAAAAAAAGATAAAGACAGATGCCCTAAAGGGAAAAATTTCACAACCAGGTAAGTAATTATTAAAATAAGAGGCCTTTAAGAGTTCCAATTTAAGAGCAAGGGATATGAGGTGAATATCAACATACCAGGATAAAAGAAGACAAACTTATTTTAAATGTGATTCCCACATTGAAAGTTTTGAGGGTGATTCTTTGGACGAAAGGCAGTGACTTGGCACCTAGCAGCTTTTTACATGGGGACCTCCATGTAGCTCTGTGCTGGGTCACGAACCAACTCACTTATCTGCTGAGGATAAAGGCTTTCAGGAGTACTCCAGGAAGCCAACCAAAGTATAGCAGTATAGCACCCGTGCATATCTAGCTGGTGTGTGTGTGTGTGTGTGTGTCACCAGCATGTGACACACACACACACACACACACACACACACACGCATTCAATGTTAAAAATGCCAGAGAGAAACCTTGGATCCCAGTGGGTAAAACTGCTGAACAGACACAACCCAGGGTATACAGGAGACCCAGGGAGACAGGCTCTGCCCTGAGAGTTCATAAACAAGAATGACAAAGCATACCAGGAAACAAGCCACCGAGAGAAAGACCCAGTGGGTGCAACCACAGGACCATCTGTCTCCTAGGAGCTGGAAGTAAAGCAATACCCTGAAAGAGCTGTGCACCTGATCCTGTTCAGTGCATGGAGGAAGGAGAAAACAAGGCAGGAAAGGAGAGGGGGTGGAAAGTAACAGGTCGTGGTATGGTAGAGCCAGGACTGGCACCCAAGACTGGAGCCAAGCCAGCTTAGGATGAACTTGGTATCTGCGTGTGAGGGACAGAATCTCTGTCCTGAGCAGCCATGCTGGTTTAACTCTCGTGGGAGTTGGGTTCCCCCAGAAAGTTCCCATGGTTATTTGCAAACAACAGACCAATATAATAAACCCCATTTATTCCCAAGGTGATGGGTGTGGTAGAGAAATAAGGGCTACTTATTGCCTTTGAGGGTTTTAACCAGGATTTGGATTCCACCTCAAAGCACAGGCAGTGTTTTATCATTTCTTTTATTCATTCATTCATTCATTCATTCATTCATTCACTCATTCACTCGCTTGTTCAGTTTTTAAACAAACATCATCTATAGACTCCTGGGGACAACCAGACAGATCTCCATGTGAATCCTGGCTGCTTACAGCCTGGCTAAGTCACTGTCTCTTTGGGGGTTCAACTTTCCTACTTGTAAACAGGAATAATGGTCCTTTTCCTCTGCAGGCTCGGAGGGAGGCACAACGCAAAGTCTCGAGAAGCACAGGCTGAGGGGGGTCACGCTTGGCAGTGAGGGTCACGGGCACCTCAGGGCACACAGGCCTATCACAGCCACAGGACATGGGTGGAGAGTGGGAAACAGCTCAGAGCAGGAGGGGATGGCTGTGGGCCTGGCAACAAGACAAAGAAGCTGCTTCATGGAGCCTCACCCTCCCGGGCCGCTGCTTCTGCCCCTGCCACCCCCACAGCAGATTCCACTCCATCCCATTGTTTTGCTTCTGTATCTGCTTTTGTGCCAGTTTTCAGGGGGCCAGCATGCCACAGAACTCACCCTGGAGCCAGCCCAGCCTCCGTGCTCTCCCTGGCTGCCTGTGCCTGCATATGTGGGCCCTGCTGAGCCTCTGCTTCTGCGCGTGCCATCTCCTTTCCCCTCAGATGAATAGGTTCCCTGCCTCTCCATGTGCAGCCTGCCTTCCAGCCACAGGCCCAAGATGGCCACGCTGAGATGCACAGACGGGCGCATACCAGCCTCGCGTCACAGGGACCCAGGGATGGCAGGGCTCACTCTCACGGGCCCCGGTCTCCAGACCTGTGATACCTGGTGTTTCAGATCAGCTCATGGACACACTCACATCCCTTAGTTCAGCTCTCACCAAGAAGGGCAGGAGAAGATCAAGGAACCTTAGCAACAGAGGCTCCCAAGGACAGACACTTGACACATACAGGAACTTGACTCAGAAACAGGGTGTGCGATGGGGGGAGGGGGGTCAGTGGGGCCCACAGAGCTACCATACATTTGCAGAGCCTGTTATGCCCTGCAAGTTCCTATGTTGAAGTCCCAACCCCCACCACTTCAAAATGCAACTGTAGGTGGAAGTAGGGGCTTTGAAGAAGTCACTAAGACTAAATGAGGCCACCATTGTAGGCCCTGGTCCAGTATGACTGTGTCCCTGTAAGAAGGGCAGATCAGGGCACAAACATACACAAAGGGCTGGCCATATGAACTCCAGGAGGAAGGCGGCCCTACCAGCCCAGGAGATGGACCTCAGGGGAGGCCAGACTTACTGAGAAGTCGACCTTGGCCTGCTGACCTCCAGACTGAGGAAATACATGCCTGCTGCTCAAGCCCCTGTGGTACTCTGCACGGCAGTGCGAGCAAACTAATGCATGTGAAGTCTAAGGGTCCTCCAGCACCCCCAGTGAACCCATACCCCTTGTCACCCCCATAGCCTCACACAGAACCCCAGTCAGCAGGCCCTCCATGGAACAGATGTCCAGGCCCTGCTGGTGAGCCCTGTTCCTCAGCATGAGGACGGGGTGTGGCCCAATCTTCTAGGGTCACGCAGGTATGAGAGGAAGGTATAGCAGGAACTTTCTCCACTCAACCGTGGAGCTGTGGAAAATGCTGGGACAAGAGCAGCTCACACACAGGGAGTTCCAGTTATGGATACTGAAGCCTTTAACATTTTCAGTAACTCTTTAGGCTAGATGCTGTTATCAAAATCTCCATCCAAAAGAGAGCAAAGCAAAACTGTGCAGAGAGGTCAAGCAACTCTTCTGAGAACACACAGCCAGCAAACAAAGAACTAGGATGCAAACCAGGGGAGCCTGGCTCAAGCCTAGCTCTGAACCACGGGCCAGCCTGCCACCAGGAGGAGAGGCAGAGCCAGGAAACAGAAGAACTCAAATCCCTGGCCAAGAAGGAAGAAAGCCAATGCGCTTTCCCAACAGCACAGACCTTCCTTGAGGCGTGAGGTCTGGGGGAAGCCCCACACTCAGGATTAGGGTGCAAGCTCAAGGGTTTAATGCAGAATGAAAACCTGAGCCCCTTGTTTAGGAAGCAATGAAAAATGCTTCAGAAAAGAAGCCTTTGTCTGTCCTCAGTGTTCCCTCTGTCTCTCTTGACTGATAATGATTCTTACTTGCTATGCCATGCCACTGTAAGTGAAGAATATTTTAAATTATTAGCTTGCATTTTGCTTTATGGTTTGCAGCCACTTTCAAATGCAAATTGTAGAGTATTGTTGCTTTCTAAATTATTTCCTAGCTCACATAGAAGATGCATTTGGCTCAGGGTAGAGCCCTAGAAACACTGCTTCTGAGTAACTGCTGCTTTCTTTCTGCTTCTCAGCACGTATTATACCCGTCAGCTTTCCCACCACTGGGATAAAGCAGCCTGCAGTTTCCAATAGAAGTTTACTCATTTGGCTCCTGGTTCCCAAGATTCCGGCTCATGGCTGGCTGGCTCCAAGGCAGGAAGACCAGGGCACAGGATGCTTCACGGAGACCTGGAAGCAGAACACAGAAGAAGGGTGCCAGGGACCAGACACAGTCCCCAAGGGTATGCCCCTGAGCCACCCAGCCACCTGCAGAGTGTGCTTTACTAATCCCCTCAGGGACACCAAGCCAATCAAGTTGACAGTCAAACTTCACTGTCAAACACACACACACACACGTGCATACATGCATGCACGTACACACAAACAGACACATGTATGCGTGTACACACTCATCCAACCCGCAGTGTTTCCCTTTAGCTTGCAGGTGAGCATGGGAAGACTCAAGGAAAAGAACTGATGGCTGCTCTTTTTTCCTTTCTTTCTGTGTCAGTTTTCAGCTTGCATAGTTGGCTGACACTGGGAGGCCACACGAATCACAAAGGACCTGGTAGGGGAAGTTGAGTGAAGTCTTTGTGCTTCTTAGAGTACCCTTGCCTTCCCTGGATGTGTGAAGCACATCCTGACTTGAGGGTAAGTGTGCCCTCTGGGGCCTTGGCACCCCACTGAGCCATGGACGTGCCTCACTTCCCTTCCAATTAACTGAGTCTCACTGTTCTCGGAGCATTGTGGGTCTGCTAGTATTTTGTCCTGATGGGGCTTTGAAAACGTGCCATGGGAATGGGGAGACAAGGACCCGTGGTTACTTTCTCTGTTCGCACACACGCTCCTTTGTCTACTGGACTTGACTTTCAGAACACAGGTTCAAAGGCAAGCTTATTAAGACTTTCAGCACAGCAACAGCGAAGCATTCAACTAAGCTCAGGACTCTCCTGAGCTCGGATGTGACTTCCCAGGTTTCCTGCCCATGCATCTGGCCCTGCTTTCCCTGGTGGCATTTCTGCCGTGGCTCACAGCTCTTTTCTAGTTCTGCTGGCCCAGTCACTACCTCTCAGAAAGTCCATGGCCTCTCCGGGTCTCTTCCTCGGTAGGGGTCCCCAACCTGGTCCAGCTCTGTGCCTTCTGCCAGAGACTTGCCAGTGTGTGGAAGTCCATCCTTGAAGCCAACTTAATTTCAGTATATGGGTGGGCTAGTGCTATGTTGTTGTGGTAAAATTCCTGGGAACATGAGCTTAACAGGAAGAAAGGTTTATTTTGGCTCAATGCTCCTGAGGTTTTAGCCTATAGTCATTTAGTATCTATTGCTTTTGAGCCCGTGGCTAATCACAACTTCAGGTGGCAGAGGAAACTGCTCTTCGTGGTGGCAGAGAAGCAGAGAGAGAGGAGGGACCGGGTTCCCAATATATCCTTTAAGGGTCTACCCCCACGAACTACTTCTCCTAATAGTGCCCTTGCCTAGGGCCCAAGCCTTTAGCACAGGAGCTTTCAGGAGACATTTAAGATAAACTCACAACAGCAGGGAAGCAGGAAATGTACATTTGCCTATTTCCAAAGGCACTGAGCACTTCTTAGTCTTATGCTGGAGACTTGTATTAGCGATCTGATCCCTTCAAATGCCACCTGCGGTCACCATGTTTCAGCTGCAGCCCCAACCTGGCTTCTGAGTTCTAGATGCCTTTTCTCAGCTGCCTTCAGGCTGTTTTCATCTGGACGTCCCTGAACGTTTTTTATCTGGAGTTCCTTGTCTGCTGCCTGCCCCCAACCTGTTCTTCATCTCTGTGACAGGAGCTGTTGCCCCCCAAGACTAGGGGTCCGGCCTTGTGTTCATACCCCCTACATCCTATAGAATCTACCTCTCTATGACTATTCACATCTTCTCTAAAGCATCCTCCCACACCCTTGACACAGATTTTATTATCCATCACTGGAACCATGACAGGAGTGGCTCCATACTCTCCTGTCACTGCTGCCTGGTCACTGATTTCTGAAGTATATATTTAACATGCTTAGAAACTTGCCCAAGCTTTCCAAGGCTTCTGGAGAAATCTGTATTCCTTAGTGTTGTGTAACAAGATAAACTCTCCACCACCACCACCCAAAATAATCCCCCGAAGACTAAAAAACAATGGAGGGGGCATTGGGACCTGCAGTCAAGGGTGGAAATGCTCTCTGCTTTATAGGGCAAAGGCACTGAGATGCACACAGAGGGTCGGCCTAGGCTCAGAGAAGAGTCAGCATTATAATACCTCTAAGGAGGCAGTGTGAGGTGTCGCATCACTCACTTTCTGGTCATCGGGACAAAAGGCTCACCACCTGAAACGTAAAGGAGGAGAGTCCCATCTTAGCTCCCAGTTTCAGTGGGTACAGTCCATGGTGGGTCACTGTAAGACAGAAATAGGATGGTGAAAGAGCCTGGTGGAGGAGGCTTTCCCACGACAATCCAGGGCATCCAGGAAGCAGTCTGAATGAGCAGCCCAGGATGAGCATCCCCCCTTCCAGTTCATGGCCCAGCAACTCTCACTTTCTCACCTGCCTCATCCCTGAGCAGCACATCCAGCTATGAACTCATCAGTGACCAGCTGACTGATAAATATAGTGCCCCGTGATCCAACAGCCTCCCCAAAGCCACATCTCTAAATGCCTAGGACTCTGAAGGTACATTCTAGACCTGAATCCTAAGAGACGCACTGGGGAAAATGGGTTGGTACAGGGAAGTTAGGGGCTCTCAGAGAAGCTGAGCTGAGGTGTAACCTCAAACGATTGGGTAAATAGAAGCTGAGGCCACTATGACTGAATGTTGGGGAGACTATTGCATGGTCACTAAGATCATTTCCTCCTCATAAGCACCTGGCTATACTGCATTTCCCAGCATTCCTTGCAGCAAAGTAGCGCTAAATAAGTTCTGGCCAATAGGGTAACTGTTAGCCCTGTAAGATATCACTCTAAGAACCACAATGTGGAAGAGGCCTGGGCTCCTGAGTGGCTTTGTGGAACACAGCCTCCTGCCCCTACTTGCACATGTGCCTATGTAGTGACATATTTCTGTTGTCAAGACAAGAGATGCTGGTGCTCTTAGCTGTAGTACTTAGCTTGTCCTGACTGTTAGACTCTGTGTGTAGGTGTCCCCCTAAAACCTCATGCAGTCAGAGGGCTGATTTCTAGAGTTTGTGATTAAACCATGATCCACTGCTGGGATTAAGGGCGTGAGTGCTGTACCCGCCCTGTGGCAGATAACCTGGAGCAGTACAAGGAAGGAAGAGAGGCTGCTCTTCTGCTGCTGCCGCCACCCCTCCCTGTTTGCTCTCGCTGTTTTTACTGTTTTCTGCTGCCCTCTGCCACATGCCACTCTGCCTTGGAGCCAGCTGCATATGGACTGAAACCTCCACAAACTGTGAGCTAAATAAACCTTCCTTCCTTAATTTTAAGTGTTACATATTTTGTCCCAGCAACGAGAGAAAAGTAAGCAAGACACTAGTCCATGATTTCTACCTGCACTATACTCTGAAAAGTATCTTCCCATTAGTGCAGGGGGTTTGAGTCTCTGGGTCAGTTGAAGGGTTTTCACTGGGTCGACACAGCCTGTTTTTTCCGTTATATTTTTCTCTCTACATAATTATGCCAAGCCTTCCCCAGTAACTGTGCCTTGGACTTAGGGCCATTGCATTGAGTTGCATCCCCAGCCACTGACCCCGCTTCAAGACAGGGTCTTGTTAAGTTGCCCAGGCTGGGCTCTAACTTGTAATCCTCCAGCCTCAGCCTCCCAGAGTGCTGCAATTATAGGAATGCACCACCATAGCCAGCGATACATAATTATCTTTTAATCATACAGGCTGTCCACAAAGACCATCTCACTCTCCTCATCTGTAAAAATGCAGAAATATTAACAGTAAAATGCAAGTCCCTTCCTAGTCCCTCCCCCACCCCTGACCCACTGGCACCTTCACACAAGGGCCCTTCCACATTCTGAATGCTGTTATGGGGAGAGTTGTCAGATTCAGAATGGAATCGCTTGTGTCAAGCCCGACAATGTACAGCTGGGGAAAGACACAAGGGAGGACTCTCAACCATAATTTGCTTGAGAACAGGAGTAATTACAAGGAAGTTTTCCAAACCACAGCTCACTACATGAGTCACCCAAAGGACAGCAGTAGCTCCAGTAGCACCATTTCTGCAAAAATGCTTGTCTGACTCTGTCTCAAAAAACCCAAGCAAACAAAGTGGCCTAGTATGACTTTAAGATGACAAGCTTTACCTAGCAGCTGTCAGCAGTCACTCATCAGAGTATACCAGCCCCCACAGGCAATGCCAACCTCAATGAACTTACTTGCGAAATATTAATGTAACTTTCCTTTATTTCTCAATAAAACCTCCCCTTTTTCCTTTGCTCTTTGGACACAGCAGAGGCTGCCTGGGTCTGCAGATGTGTTCCAAAATGTAGTTCTATTCTTTGTATATCCTCAACTCCTTGCTTAGAGACCTATCACTTCTTGTTGCAACTATTCTTAACCCCCTTTGAATTGTTCTTTCAAATCTTTTTATGGCTTTTTTTTTTTGCTTTTATTTTTGAGACATGTATTTTAGGTTGGTCTTGAATTCACTAGGTAGCCCAGGCTGTTCTTGAACTCACGACAGTCCCCCTGAGTGCTGGGATTGCAGGTGTGTGCCATCACGCCTCGCTTTTATGAACTTTTATCCATAAACGTATTGTGTTTCTGTTCCTCCTTCTCTTTTGTCCCTTCACATAATGTGTGGTGCTCTATGTCTTTGTCACTTACTTTACTTGCCCAATCATACAGTACCTCTTCACGCACCATGTTACAGATTGACCCCCTTTGTTTAAGCAGTTGTGTAGTTCCTCACAATCGTGAATGCCCCATACATGGACATTTCATGAGTCCCCTGGAGAGGGACATTTTGGGTTTTTCCTTGAACATCACAGCAGGAAACACACTTACACAGGCCTCTGGCACATGTGCACAAATATTTCTCTGTGGGAGACATTATCAAGTGGATTTCCTATCCTTCCAAGCGATTGCATCAGTTTGCATTGTCACCAGTAGTTCTCAAAAGTTCTTATCTCTACACTCCTTCGCTAACACTATGTGTCAAGTTTTAATTTTTTTAGCCAATCTAATGAGTAAAATATGCTTTATAGTAGCTTAATGTTTTATTTCCTTGGCCATTAGTGAAAATGAACGTTCTTCAAGTTTATTGGCCGTTTGAATTTCCTTTTCTATAAATCGACCTTTTTTTATCATTTGCTGAGTGTTCTATTGGGTCATTTTTCTTTTTCTTATTGATTTGTTAGAGTTCTTTATATATTCTGGATGCTAATCCTTTATCTGTGATATAAATTGCAAATATTTTCTCCCGAGCTATGGCTTGTTTTCAGCTTGTTTATGGCGTCTGTTGTCACTTAGAAACTTTGCATTTCAGAGCAACACCATCAATCCAGTGCTGCTTGCTCTGGGCCAGTCTTTTCTGCAGCTATGACACTGCGGAGCACAGAAACAGCAGCCAAGAACTCAGGTCCTTCTTCAGGTGGACAGAGGAGATTTATCTGGTCGTCACTGTGAGACAACTGGTTCCTACCGGGCTTGCAGATTTAGCTTGGGTGACAAGGAGGTCTGGAGGACAAACGCTGTGGGGAGAGAAGCCCTGATGGGAGGTTTTCTCTTTTAATCCTCTGTGCCAGTTAGCCTAGACATCTGGCTTCCATCCTGGGCCTTCCCTTATCCGGTCTTTCTTTTTCACGTGTGTTGTAAACCGTCCCCTACATGTAGCCAAGATTCCAGTTGGATCAAACTCTTACCAAACCAAAACATATTCTTTCTACTTCCACCCCCTTTAATAGGATTCTTGGGCTTTCTAAAGAAATGCTGATGACACTTATTCAGGGCCAGGCTCTGTGTCAAGATGTTTGCACCCATGTTACCGTCAGGGTCAGCCTTGCTCTGTGGCAAGAACACAGAACTCCAAAATTCCACACCTGGCAACCACCAAGGTCTGTTTTTCCCTCAAGAAAGCAACTGGTCTAGGGTAAGTTGGCTGTGGCCTGGCAATGTTTCTATTGCTTGATTGAATGATTGATTGATTGATTTTCCTTCCAGGAGCCACACAGCTGGAGCATTCTGTATCTGGAGCATTGCTGGTTATGACTGTTGTTTTAGTAAAGATGGAGAGATAGCAAAGCACCCCCTGGCTCTAGCAGTTTCTGCCTAGTGCGGCAGATCACAGCCATGCATATTTCATTGACCAAAGTAAGTCACATGGTCAAGGGCCTGGGGCATAAGTGACCAAAGTTCAAGTTCAAGGCTGAGATCTTGCATGATGCTTGGAATTCCAGAGAAAGAGGGGGGGGGAGAGAGAGAGAGAGGGAGAGAGAGAGAGAGAGAGAGAGAGAGCTGGCCCATCTTTGATTCAGAGATCTATGAATCAAAAAAAGACTCACCCTTGATCTCTGCTGGTGAGATAGGACAGGTGATCACAGCTAAACATTCCCATTCTGAAGGGCCAAGAACGGAGACCCACAGCAGTCATGGCTCTGCAGGAATTCTGAAACCATGCCCGGCATGCAGTTCAGGGATCCCTTCCTTGGGCATGGAGACTGTCCTTGACTAGGGCCTGTTCCTTCTCCTAGGAGGAAGGCCCAGAGAAGCATTTTCCATAGCTGTTGGGGTGGGGGGGGTCCTTTATTTTCTAAGGCTAAATCACACAGAAATCCACTTTTACAGTGAAAACTATTGGCAGTTCATGTGGCCACAGCCATCCATCTTCCACACTGGAGGATATGCCCAGTTTGGAAACCGAGCAAATTTCTCAGCATTGTTTTCTATCCTCAAAAGACAGAAATCCCAAGGACAGCACTGAGTCTCAGGCAATTACAGGTTGTCTTTTAGGCAAGGCTGGTGGTTCTTAGAGAGAAGGACGTCAGGGCCTAGGAGTGCCGCCTACCTACCCCATCATCTCGTTGGGTCTAAACATCTTTCTGAAGAAATGTTCTCATGGTCTTTTTCTGCTTTCTTTTCAACAGATAAGGAAACTGAAGCTCAGAGAAGTAGTCTGTCCCAAATCACACAGCTGGTGTGATCTTAAAGTGAAAGTCAAGCTTAATTGCCTATTCAAGCACGAAAAAATAAGACTTGTGTTATATGCTACAGATGGGCTGGGGGCTGGGTGCTCTGAATTCCTCTGCTTAGTTTTGATTTTTATTCTCTCATGCAGTGATATTTTTAATAATGGAACCTTGAGTCGCTGCTTCTCCCTCCAGTTCTTCTCCTGTCTCTTCAATCTATTACCTGGGAGGTGTTCTGATTGGCTTAGCACAGGTCCTAGGATACTGGCTAGCCAATGATTGTCTTACCCTGTGTCAGATATTCTCTCCTGGTCAAATAGCTCAGCCTAAGATATAAGACATGGCTTCTGAGGCAGCTGGATGCCGTGGGGGTATGGTTTTTGTGTAACATTGCCTGGGATCACCAAGTTCTGGCTATATGTGGTAGTAACATAGTTTAGGGAACTCTTATTACATATGCTGAGTACACTTAACCTTCACAACAACTGCATCATGTAGACACCATCATTACCCCATTTTGTGGACTGGTAAGTTGAGGCTCAGAGACTAAAGGGCTAGCCCATGGTTTAACATCGCAAGCCTCATGGCTGAATGAAAGCGCTTACTACTATACCAGCAGATCCAATTGTGTCTCTTCCTCGAAGCCTTCTTTGATTATTTCATCTTCCCTAAGCCTTGTCCTGCTCTCAGGAGCTGGGCACGTTTGGCCTGGTGTTCTTTTTTTTTGGAGGAGGCAATCAGGATGACTTCAGGGTAGGTCTGGTTTGGCTTGAGGATGAGGGGATCGAACCACAGCATCCTGAGCCTGA
>NDGN011105176.1:0-27624 GCA_002564285.1 Tympanoctomys barrerae | reverse complement strand
GTGGATCCCTCTCTTCCTTTCTTGTTTTCTAGACATTTGTAGCATAGGTGATGCTTCCCAGGATTCCCCTAAGGATAGCAGGCTCTCCCTCCCCTCTCAGCCTGTCTTGTTACTTTTTTCTCATTGCTGGGATAAAATGCCTAATGCTCGAAATTAAAGAAGGAAAGATTTATTTAGCTCAGTTAGTGGAGGTTTCAGTCCATACTGAGCTGGCTCCAAGGCAGAGTGGCATATGGCATAGGGCAGCAGCTAATGGCAGCAGAAGACAGCAAAACAGCAAGAGCAAAAAGGAAGGAGCAAAGAGAAAGGCACAGAGCAAGCCTCTCCGTTACGCTGCATCCAGGCTGTCTGCCCTCCACCAGGTGTAGCACTCACCCATATTCCCTACGGCACTCAGCCCCTAAACCCAGCGCTGGATCATGGATTAATCACAAAGTCTAGAAGTCTGCCCTCTGACTGCATGAAGCTTTGGGGAGACACCTCAACATAGCTGTAACTCAGTCCCAGGCCTACCTTTGGCTCCCTCCCTTCCAGGCCAGTGGCTTTGCCCAGCCAGGCTCTCCCTCCACATCCTGCATTCACACTAGCCCCCAGTGCAGCTTCTTGCTGCTGAGTCACGTGACCCCAGAACTACCTTAGCCTGTGCAGCGACCACTCCATCATCTAGTGCTCCTTGTATCCACCATCCACCTCTCCCATTGGGTCAGCTGTACCCATGCTGGTGAGATAACAGCCAGGTTCCGTAGGTAAATACTTGCTCCTGTGCTGGGAAGTACAGCAGTGGGAGAGGACAGAAAGAGCCAGTCCTTTGATTCCTGGATAGATGGCTTACCCTACCACAGGAAGGAAGGAGAGTCCACGATCCCTGAAAAAGCAGTTTTTTGGTTTGTTTATTTGGCGTTTTCTTTGGGTGATTGTTTTAATGATCATGACAGAGATGGGTAGAAGCGGAAATAGATGTTTGACACAGATCAGGTGCCTGGTGACTCTGAAACTAAGGAAAGATGAAAAGTGAATCTTTGTACAGGCTGACATAAGGGTTTTCTGCTTTTGCTTTTCATTAACAGAATAGAGAAAGAAATTTTTGCTCTTCTGGTCCTTCTGTATAAAATGACTTTTCTCTGGAGAATTTGTTAGGTCTAGAGCTTATCCTACAAGGAAAAATACCACCACCTTGAATGTAGCTGCTCTGCCTGCCCTCTCCTCCCCTCCCCTCCTTTTCTCTCCTCTCTTTTCCTCTCCTCCTCTCCCCTCCTGATGGGAAAACTACTTGTGGTGGATGTTATTTCTTCTTCTAGCCCAGTCTTCTGCTCTCAGTCTTTCTCAGTGTACCCTGGAGGGCATGGATGGAGTATTCCTTTCAGTCCATAGTCACATTTCGATTTTCTAAATAAATTTAAGGAAGAAATAGGATGACTGGTTTTGTGAGGGGGGAAAAAAAAAAAAAACACTGAGGGAGATTGCAGGTTTCAGGCCCCCTTCCTCATGCCTTAAGAGCCTCAGAACCCAGGGAAGACTCACCCAGGATGACAGGGTGCTCCCAGCATCAGAGCACCTCCTGGGATATCCAGGAGGAAGCAGCTGGGGCAGTGGGCACTATTCCCAGGGTGGCATGTTGGCCACTGGCAGGGAGATGGGAAGACACCCTGTATTTGTCACATTTGTTCTGTGCACTAGAGTTGAATAGAGTGTTTCCTCACATGAACTTTATTCTTCTCAGAGAACCTGAGGAGCCTTGCAGTAAGGATGAATCCTCTGGTCCCTTTATCAACTCAAAGGTCCTGTGGAAACCAGGGTCCCTTTATGGCACTCACCCCATCCAGGCCTAGAGCACTGCGATGTGAACTGACTTACATACAGGGTCCCAGTGTCAACCTTGAGTTTGAGGATGGGACCCAGAATACCCCCCACCTGCACCCTACATGGGGTACGATGTGCAGTTGGAACCCTGCAGCCATGGGCTGGGCAGCACCAGCCCTCACTGCGCACATGGATGCCGAAGTCCTCTTGGCTCTCGTGTCCCATAGAGATGGAAGGGAGGAGAGTGCCTTGGTGTTCCTGTTGCAGGGCATCTTAGAGTTGCTGCACTAACAACAGGATGCGGTGAGAAGGCTCGGAGTGCCTGGGCTCACATCATTCCAGTCTCCATGAGGGCAGAGTTGTGAAGAGAATGCTGGCAGCGAATGCCAGGCGCCAGAGCAGAGTTGAGCCAGCCACCAGAGCTCCAAGAAGAGACACTTTGTGGGGCATGTTGAAAGGCTGAAATAAGGAAAGGAGACAGCTCAGGGCCTAGGTAGAGTTGAGCATGACCAGAAGATGGGCGGGTCTCTGCTGGCAAACCTGGTTCTCCAGGTGACTAAGCGCAGGGCCTCTCTCTCATCCTGTGTGCTTGTGTTTCAGCACCGCTAAAAGCAAGGAATTATCTCCAGGCTCTGGGCAGAAAGGAAGTCCAGGCTCTGGCCAGGGAACACCCTGTCCGGGGACACAGCCGGGCACCAGCCCCAGCCAGCCACCTGCGGACCAGAGCCCTCATACCCTCCGGAAAGGTGAGTCACCACTTCCTTTCAGGTCAGGCCCAGGCAAGCAGCAGCTGGAACTCTGGGCCCTCACTAGTGTGGTTATTTAGAAATTAAATCATGTGGCTCAAGAGAGCAGTTCCCAGTCTAAGCATAAGAAGAAGACACGCTCAGCGGGGGTCCTTTTGTCACTTTTCTGCAGTTTGCTCCTCTAAAAAGTAGACTCAGGAGGGACATATATAGCACCGTGCTCTCCTGTTCCACGTGGTTCCCGCAGTGCACAGGTCACTGTCTACAATGGCATGTGTCCTCCATGCCCTTGCCAGGCCCTATCTTCATTATTTAAAAAGCATTACTTAAAAAGTCATCTACATGAGCCCCCGCCTCCCCCCACACTGGTGGTGCTCAGCTATCTCCTCCCAGGATCCCTCAGAGTGCCAGGGAGGAGGGCAGCAGCCTGTTTCCACGAGTCCCGACCTTCCAGACTTCCATTTTGCAGTTGCTGGGCATTGTTGCTCTCCCCGGGGCAGCAGCGGTGAATGTCTGTCTTCAGAACACCCCTCTCCAGTGCTAAAGGTACCCCGGGGGGGCATTTCATAAATGGAGAGCTGGCTGAAGTGTACCAATCTGGACCTTTTTGATTTATTTCCGCCTCTGTCATCCCCCAGCAAAGCCTTTCCCTCATCTAAAATCATACACCGTTTACTTTATTCTACATTGAGACCTTTCATGCTTCTAGGATTGGCTTTAATTCCAGGATTGGTTAGATAGGGCCAGTTTGTCTCTCTGACCCGCACCTCCTGTGCAGGGCCATGTTCAGCTTTGTTAGCTCCAGATGCATGACAGTTCCTCTTCCTAGTGTGTCTTCACCCAGCCCTTTGATCTTGTTTATCCCACACTCATGCCTTGTGCATCCTATGGATGTGTAGTGGGTCTGGCCATGTGCAGAGCTCTGTGCTTTCCAGAGGATTACAACTATGATACATAGACAGCTCCACTGTGTCAGGGGACATCAGGACCCTGTGGGACACATGGGGACCCCTGTCCATACTCAGAAGTTATAGAGTGGATGGTCCAGAACAAAGGGCATTTAAGGCTAAATAGGAAATGGACCAAAGCAATGGTGGTAGGATTCTGGCATGCCAGGGCTTCCCCTCAGCACCAGCAGGTTCTCTGGTGGTCTAGACACTGCAGCTCTTTGACATGTCTCAGCTTATAACCCCTCCCCAGCTTTTCAAAGAAGAGGTGAATTTAGATAATTAAAAAAAAGTAGGAGTAAAGGCTAAGCATTGGTCTGTCCATTGGAGGCTGCATAGGTCCTTCTTGTGGTCAGTCAGCTTCCTAATACCAGTGACATGTTGGCCTGTTTTAGTTTTTGAAGCACTGTTAGTTTTTCAATGTAGGATATATCGCCTAAAATGGATCAGGTATCTTTCTCCAATGGCACTCAGTAACTCAGAGCTAGCACTTGAGAGGCATCATTTTCTTTCCCATTATTCATCATTGCCATGAATGGGACATGTAGCTTTTATTCATTAGACACTTTTGTTTTCTGACTGTGTGCCTACAAGTCAGTCATACCCTGGTTCTGTCTCTTCCCGGATGTGCTATCAGCCCAGGCATGGTGAAGTCACTGTTTCCTCCCTCTGGCAGCTCCGATGGTAGAAGGCATATTCTCAGGCATTGATGCACAGGCCTGCACTTGCTGTGTATCCAGGGGCCTGGCTAGATTTTGTGGACCAAGCACTGTCCAGAGCTGCAGTAGCAGCTGCTGGGAAACATAGGCCATGCTCACAAGACAGAGGTAGAAAATGGAACTAGAAAACAAAGTGGTTTTATTACAGATCATGGTTACATGCCACTTTTATAGATGATTCCGTTTAATTATTACAGTGCAGTAGAAAAATACTATTCTTCCTGTTGTTTATAGAAGAGATTCTTTTAAAAAATTAATAATTTTTAAAAAATGCTCTGGGCAACGTAGCAGGTAGAAATCTGAGCCCGTGTTGGAAGGACCTAGAGGACTGTGTCCTTCCTGCTTCCCCAGTGCAGGCTGTATGAGCCAAAGGAATACACGAGACAGCTATGGCATAGTTTTGTTCCATGGAGGGGTGGGCAGTGTGGGTGTGAAGAGCAGAAATGGAAGAAGAGGGCCTGACACCTCTTTTAAGGACTCAAGAAGCAGTGTCTTCCAGAATTGGTGGCATCCGTACCCAGCGGACACTTATTTCTCACAGATTGGTGGTCATTTTCTCGAGATGTCTGCCTAGCAGGTCGAGCTCCTGAATGTTTTGCATTTTTTCTTCCAATGCCTTGTCCATTCAAGGTATCATCCTTCAGAGGGATTAAGTACCTGAAGGAAAATGAAGGCCATGCAGAAGAGGCGGAGGCCACGGTGTGCTTTAAAAGTGCAGGCAGGCTGGGGTGGTCACTCAGCGGAGGAGCGCTTGCCTAGCATGCGTGAGGCCCCAGATTCCATCCCAGCGCTGCAACAGGAGGCAGAGGGGGTAAAACTGCAGTCAGGCTGCCCATGCTTATGCCCAAAGGTACAATTCTTGGAAGAAGAAGGGGGAAAAGTAATGAGAGCCTGAGGAGGGGATGGCAGAAGGAAAGGGCTGGAGGCGGGTGTGTGGGTAACAAGTACCGAAACGACTTGTGGGGCAGAAGGGGGAGCAGTCGTAGCAGTCAGGATCACAGTTGCGTAACTAGCGCCTGTAGCAATTAGTTACACATTCTGAAATAACTAGGGAAAAAGAGTTGGAAAGTTTCCAGCACATAGAACTGATAACATTTGAGAAGATGGAAATGCTAATTACTGTGATTTGATCATTATGCATTGTATACATGTGTTGAATCACAGTATTAGGTCCCATAGATAAGTACAAATATACCAATTATAAAAAATAAAGAAGAAAGAGCCTGTGAGGCAAGTGCACAGGCTGGAGGCAGAGCACATGAAGGAAGGGAGGCAGGAGGTGTCCATGACCAGAGGAGCCGCCCGCACGCCAAGGCTGGAAGCCAGACCCCGCTGTGCAGGTGCGACAGACTCGGCTTCATGTCCCCAGGACTTGCGCCGAGCTAGGGGTCCACAGCAACACTTGAACTTGAGCCTCCAAGCCTCACTGCGTCTCAGAGGATAGCGGTGGCATCTTTTTCCACTGGGAACTGAGCCCACCCCTGTGGTTGGAAGATTTGTTCCCCACTTTGGCTGGGTGTGTGTGTATAGACTGGCAGGAATCCAGAAGACAGGAGGAGAGATTAGCTAACAGATGGAAAGATAGGAAAACTTACAGTTCCAGGTTCATTTTTAAACACTATATTGGCGGCTTGCTAGGCAGCAGGAGGCTGGAGGCAGGGAGGTGGGGTGGCGAGGTTGTGAGCCCTGTTAGCTGAGAAGGGTGTGCTAAGAGACCATGCTGGCAGGCCTCAGTTAACAGCCTCTGTTCTGTTGTGCTGTTTTCTCTTTCAGTTTCAAAGAAGCTTGCACCAATTCCACCCAAGGTCCCCTTTGGCCAGCCGGGGGCTATCACTGACCAGTCCACTGGCCAGCCTTCCCCGATCAGCCTGTCTCCAACTCCACCGAGCACCCCATCACCCTACGGACTCAGTTACCCTCCAGGGTACTCCTTGGCCTCAGGCCAGCTCTCCCCAGCTGCGGCTCCTCCTCTGGCCTCTCCTTCTGTTTTCACAAGCACTTTAGCCAAATCTCGGCCCACCCCGAAGCCCCGGCAGAGACCTACCCTGCCACCTCCTCAGCCTCCCACAGTCAGCCTCTCGGCCTCCAGCCCTCAGTCCACAGAGCACCCTATGCTGGATGGCATGTCCCCGGGGGAGAGCATGTCTACAGGTAACTAGGCCATGGGCCCTGGAGCTTCCCTGTGAAGCTTAGCTGCAGGTGTTGGGGAGGGACTGATCACTCCAGTTCACAAACGCCCATTCACCATGAGGTGGCCATGCTGATGCTGTGGGCTGCCTGCACAATGATGTCTTGAAATTTACAGTAGAGAGTGGAATCAAATTGTGAGGCAGGAGATGCTTCACTGAATATAGCTGAGCCCACCAGCCAAGGGCTGTTTCGGGTCCTAATTTGGGGATTGAGCACCCTTGCCCCTTTGGAGTTGGGCTTCAGGTGAGCTGGAAACTGTTTATGACCACAGAACAGCTGGATTTGGGCTCCCCAGGACCGAGCCCAAGCAGCGAGCAGGTACAAAGGCATGCTTGGAAAAGAGGGGGTAAGAACCAAAACTGTTTCTTCACAAACTTGACTCTGATTCTGGTTGCAAACTGAACTGGATGAGAACCAAATCAGATTTCCCATAAAGTGAAGATTGAGCCTACCCCTTGGATTTGATTTGGTTCCCCTCCAACTCAAGTCTGCAACCAAAATCATGGAAAGAATCAAGTTCATCAGTTGAGCTACCACTGTAAGTCTTGAAAAAAGTGTTTCTACTTGTATATTTAGAAAAGAGTCCTTTTCAGAATAGATCTGTGTGTGCCTTTCTCCCTCCCCTTTCTACCCGATTTCTCCAGCAACCCACCATGACATAGAAGGTTTGCTTCAAATTTAAAAATAAAATGGATCTGTGTTCTCCCAAGAAAACACTTCGAATTGTAGCAAAAGTCTATTCCTCAGGGCAGATACTTTTGAAGTATCTCCCAGACACTTTGACCACAAAAGATTATGAAGTCCAGGCCAGACTTGTGGTAGATGCTAAAGCTCGTTGGACATTTTCCTTATTCAGGGAGACAGGCAGAATGTGGTGCTGCATCTTGGAAGAGAATGAGCCCATTCAGCACAGGGCAGAGTCGGGCCCATCTGTTGAATATTGCATCAGATAACACCAGGTGAAGGCGTTTGGGGGTAGAATAAACACACATACACACACTTGTCATGTATATATACATACTACCCACACATAGCACATGCATACACACCACATATGTACCACATGTACACACTATCACACTCACCGTGCATATGCCACATGTACTATGTTTCACCACATACACCACACACACATACTGCACATGTGCCACATGTAACATATAGCACACATATCACAGATAAATACACATGGTAGATATGCCACACATCCCCTGCACATGCATACACACCACCCACACATCCACACCCAGGTACATGCACACATTAATTTTCATATATACATCACATAAACCAGATACCCGGAGGGTACAGCTAAGGGATGGAGTATGTACTTCGCACACACAAGGTCCTCAGTTCAGGCACCAATACGAGAAACAAACAAGAACCAAGTAAACCATATATCCACATACATCAATCTCATACTACATGGTAAATATTTAAATTTCTAAAAATTTATGATAGCAAAAGACACAATGCCCTTAGGACACCTCAAAGCACTCTCCTTGGCTTCAGGTACACTTATCGTCTGCAATTTCTGAAGCAGTTCTGGAAGTCCTCTTTCGTGTCTTTACAAGATGGGATCAGTAATGCAGTGGATGGTGCTCAGGAGCAGCTGGTGTCCCCATCCAGCTTATTCAGCTTATCTGGTACTCTTCGACTTCTGGCTCTTCTCCCAAGTCAAAATGACCATGAAAGGTGCACACTTTGAATCAATCAGGGTACCAAGGCAGCCATGACGGCACAACTAGAGACATTCAAGAAAGGGGACTTCCTCAGTCTTCAGAAAGTGGCAAGAATGATGGGCTAGGTGTTTGAAGCGAGGAGGAGCTTTTTCAGGGTAATTGATGGCAATGTGTCTTTAATAAATTTTTTAAAATTTAAATATATTTTTCAAACACATACTGTACATTACAGAAAATGTGCTAGGTTCTAGGGTGCCCTGGTGCACACTCACACACACTCTGTCCTTTTCCCCAAGGTATGTCCTCCAAAAAAAAGATTTTCTTTCCTAGATGAGATGGAAGCCAGGGGCTGGTGGAATCTGGCTTCTTGCTGCCAATAAAAATGCTAGTCAAATTTACAAGTGTTTGTGATGGGTCAGGAAATTTCAATATTATGGGAAAGAGCCGTCTGGTGAGTTGGCTTCTCTATTTTTGGATGTGATTAATGTTGAATGTGTAGCTACTGTCATCTACCCTGAGGCTTATTGAATAATTAAGGACAGTCCTTCCTGAGAAGTGACAGCATCGTGCCCTGCTGGCAGTTTCTAGGGTGAGGCTGGTTTCTCAAGTGGGCTGTAACAAGGGCACAGGCCACTGCTGCCCTCGCGAGAGGCAACAGCTGCCTGGGTAGCTCTCAGCAAGGTTCCAGCGCAGCAAGTCTGTTGACTGCCTGCTGCCCACAGCAGGAATGAGCAGAGGATGTCACTGGAGAGGCAGAAAAGAGCAGAATGAGAACCTCCAGGGCCAGAAGGGGCTAGAGAAGGCAGGGAGGGACAGTGCTCCTAATGTTTGTGACAGAATGGTTTTCTGCCTGGTGGCTTTAAGGCGCCCCTGGCCCCCATCCCATTTTGTGTAACATTCTATTGGTGGCATACCATTGTTTGTGCACACATGCGGGTCTCCAAGCCAGTGTAGAATCTGTAATGCTTTCAGAGTGTGGCCGACTGGGAACTGTGACACTTGGCCCAGTGTTTCTGTTACATTCGTGTTTCATGTTTATTCCTCTCTCCGAATCCTATCATTGTGTTCTTGCAGCTGTTTGACATGAGTGACGCAGTGTGGATACGTGTGAGGGGGATTTTCAGGGTAAGCTGGCCCCAGCCTCACCTCCCTCCACTCCCTGCAGCCAGGCCAGCCGCCCCAGCCGCCCGCCTGCCCCCAGCAACCTCCTTTCTGCACGTGGCTCAGACCATCCAACCGCATGGCTGCCTCTCTCTCCGGCCTTCCCCACCCTCAGCAAGGAGGAGCTGTCTAAGAGCTTATTTGGCTTCTGGATATCACAGGCCTTTTTCTCTTCTTTTCATTGGAAGGACCTGAGGGAGGCATGGAGCAAATGTCTTAGCTCTTCTTTCCCACCTTCTCTCTCCAGTCACCTGGTTTCAGCCCCACCCGCATCATTCCCTACATTAGATTTGCAAGTGACAAATCTATTTTTCTTAGGATATATCCACTGGAAGCTTTTCTGCCCAATCCCCTGGAACCAGTGCACCTCTGTTCAGGAACCTGTCCCCAGGAGAGGATTCACCTGGCGTGGTCCACATGGGGTCCACTGTTGCAGTCTGTGGCCCTGCCCACCAGCAATCCTGTCAGGCCCAAATTTCAATGCCTGTGTTTGTCTAGGCTAAAATCCTGAAGAAGCCATCGTTTTAGAATCCATCCTTTCCCACCACATAACAGCTAGCCAGATCTTTTCTTTTCTACCCAGTAACATTTTGTCACTATCTACCTAATCTCATCCTCCCATAAGAATAAATGGCAAAAGCTAAAACCAGAGACAAGAACCTGAAAGAAACCAGAGAAATAAGGTGTTTTAGCCTCAGTAGGATAGGCCGTATTTAATGGGGTCCCCCTCAGTTTGGTACACGACCCTACTGAGACTAGTGGCAGGGCACCTGATGCCCCTGGTAGGCCTAACGGTCATGCTCAGAGCCACTGTGCACAGTGAAATCCCTGCCCCCCTTTACACAAGAGTGCAACCGTAGCATCTCCCCTAAAGCCAGTTCTTCTGAGTGTCCCGCTTCCCTGCACGGTCCTCTGTGGGACGTCTTCTGCACTCCTCACCACTCCTGTTACTCCCATGTGCCTGCCGAAGCACAGGGTAGCTCAGAAGCTTGTCCAAGGCCACACTGTCACTGTGGACCCTGTAGGAAACATGTCCGGGTGGGTGGCCCCACGTGAGCACAGCCCCATGTCTGCAGAGGAAGGCCAGGGCATAGATATTCTTCAAGGCTTGAGGGCCACCTGCTGGGGACTGGTGGGGTGCAATGGCACTGCCTGAGCTGACCCTTACAATCTTCCCTCAGGCAGCAAGTTGAAGTCAGGCTGGAATGACATTTTGAGGACTGTCTGGGTGAAAGCGGGAGCTTCTATGTCTGTATAATGTCTTTCAGGACAATGTCCAAGTGCATGTCTGTACACTCAGTACCATATTCCTCAGTCTGAACATTTGCTTTACAAAAGAAAAGCAAAAGCCCATCTTCCCACCGTGGGCCAGAGCTACTCCCTTGTGAGGTTCCCATCCTCTGGCACCTGAAGTGTGAACTGTGGCCTCGGTGAGAAGCATGGCTAAGTGAGGTCCAGAAACGGAGCACAGGTACGATGGTACCAGGAGCAAAGAATCCGGCCTCCACCACACTGCTCACCCACAGGCCCCAGGGCTTCGGCCAGTTGGCCTTCTGGGCCCCAGCTGGGCAGCAGCTGCAGCTCCAGAGCCGATCCCAGGGGAGATCTGTCTGCTGAAGCTTTCTTTGTCCTACACTGCTGGCTCTTAGGACCTCTGTCTTGTCTGTATTAACTCACAGATGTCCACAGATGTTGAGCTGGGTTACTTCTGGCATTCTTCCTGCTTATCCTTGCAGGAAGTACTCCTAATAAGGATGTGGCCAGAAGAGGTGTTTTTTCTGCAAACAGGGAATCAAGGTTACTCCAGCTAGCAGCAGGATCCCAAGGAAGGTCCCTCTGGCTCTATCTGCTGCATGTTTCAGAGTGAGGACAGTGACCTTTTCCATTTACCCTGCAGTTTCATCCCTTGGCCCAAGACCCTGGGAGAATTAATGGAGTCTGAGCTAGGTCCCCAAAAGTACTTACTGAGCCCTGCCTGCAACACACAGGTCTTACTGAGTTAAGTGCAGTGCCATCCCTCTTTCCTCTGGGCTTACCCCTGAGCTGCTGCAGCGGGACCTGGAGGCTTTGGTTCCCCCAGCCTTCACAGCAGAAGCAAAGCAGACCCAACCTGGGTGGTACTGTGAGTGACCGAGCTCTAAGCGACTCAACCTAGAAGGACCAACCCACCCCCACTTCCCAAGGCTAACCATCTGCCTGCCATTAGCCCCTCAGCTGGAAGCCCCTTCACCTCCCTTTCTCTCTGCCACTTGCAGATCTTGTCCACTTTGATATTCCCTCCATCCACATAGAGCTGGGATCGACACTGCGCCTGAGCCCCCTGGAGCACACACGGCGACACTCGGTGACCGATAAGAGGGACTCGGAGGAGGAGTCTGAGAGCACAGCCCTGTGATGGGCTCCCACCTGACACGCGTGTACATACAGACACGGCCCCGGGACACACCGCCAGGAGCGGGGTCCCTGAGCTTGCCAAGTGTTCTTCATTGGCTCTTTCCTGTCACTTCCAACGTGAGGTTGGAGTTTGGCATTAAACTGCCATCTCTGGTCTGTGTGGCAAATGTAGGTGGTGCAGATTTTGTTTGTTCCTTTTGGGTGGTGACTTTGGCCTTTTGTTTGACCTTTGCCTTTTGACATTGTGCCTATTTCAATCCATTCTCAGCCTCCATGCCAAGCAGCACCCACCTCTGCCCAAGGGCTTGTCAGAAATGTGATGTAGGGGAACAAGAAAGGATTGAGCTCCCTGGTCACACCTGAGGGATGCTGCCCTGCCAGGGACACCTGTGGTCCTGTAGTATCTAATGGGCCAGAAAGGTGTGTGGAGGGGGAGGGGCACTCCTCACCTGCAGCTGGACTGGAGGAAGAAATCCAGAAGTCCTGGGCACTGTTTTTGTCTGCTGTGCAGGGGTGGGCCAGCCCAGGGAAACCTTTTGAGGTCACCCTTAGTCAGAGGGCTCCAGAGTACATGGCTTCACTTACTTACAGTTCCATTCCCCTCCCCACATGACTGAAGGCTCCCTTCATGCATCACCTTGTACTTCTGAACTTAAAGAGGGCCTTGACCTTGTCTGAAGTGCCCAAAGTAATGCCCCATGCCCCAAACACATCAGGCATCTGAAAGTAACTGTCTGTTCTTTCTAGAGGCGAAAGCGGAATAGCAATAATTCTGTTACCCAAAGCAGGTAGAAGCGTGAAACCAGCCCATGGAGGCGCCAGCCCAGTGACTGGCTGTGCTGTGGCCTGCTTTGCGCACCAGCATCTGTGGCTCATCCCTTCTCATCTAGTCCCATCCAGCGCTGGGGAGGGGACCAGGAGGCCTTGAGGAGCCGTCCGCACTTCGGGGTTACAGGGGTCAGAAACAGATCTGGACCATGCATGCAAAGTCAAAGTTTAAAATTTTATCCTTTTAAAATAGATATAATATACCTATACATGATATAATATTTGTATATATGAAATCTATATTTGTTTAATTTGAGCCATTCAATCTAAACCAATGTACAGGTACACAATGAAAAAACTTAAATGCTTAGTTATTTTTCCCAACACAGTGTAAAGCCACCATTCTCTGAGAGTGGGATCGAGGACTTTTGATGTTACAGCTTTGCTCACCTCCTGGCAAGGGCAGTTCAATCCCCACTTTGTAATGGAGCCCAGGGGTGGAAAGTTACCTTTAAATACATGTAAAAATCATTGTCAAAAGTAATGTTATTAAAATAGATTTATTATCCCGAAGCTTGGCACATGTTCTCATTTGAGTGAAGCCACGGGACAGTTACCGATCTCCTGCGCTATGTTAGGGGAAGGCTGAAGGTCACTAGGGAAAGAAGGCCATCCTTGCTCGTCACCTGGTTTTCTAAAGCTCTTCCCACATTCTCCTATGTAGGGAGAACATGTAGGTAGTAGATTCAACTCTGAAAATGCTCCTAGACTTCAAGCACTAACCTCTTAAAATCCTGCAGCCCACTGTGAACATTTTCCAGTGTTTCCAAAGGTAGACTTTCATTTTCTCAAGAGATAAGGAAGTGCGCTCCCTGATCCACTGAACTGGCCTACCTCTCTCCGGATGTATAAAGCCAGTGCCATGAGCTGGGCTTCTGACAAGACTCAGCTACTGAAGAGCTGGTGGCTCTCTAGGGACAGGCTCCAAGATTCTCACTGTCTGCAAAGCTTTTCTAGGCCCTTGGCAGGCAGGAGACTGCTTCGAAGCAGTGCCAAGATGAAGCTGAAAAACTCGTAATTCCAAACAATCTTTATCACACCTGATTCTTTGGAAATTATAACCCTTGAGTCTGGACACTTTGATCCAGCATTCCCCTGTGACTTGGCTTATCTCTGAGAAAAACACTTCACTAGTAGGCAAGGGGTGCCACTCACGTTTCCATCACTTTAAAAACTGACTTGTGGAGTTGTGGTTCTATCTGCCTCATGCTTAATGCAGTCGCACATCCTGCAGTGCCAGGCCCAGCCAAAAGACGAATCTGGAAGGCTGGTGCTGCCCAGAGCCCAGGACACAGCACAGCTACACAGACCGTGACTTGCCTTCTGCCAGCTCCTGCTCTTGCTCCTGGCAGGATGAGGAGCACGTGTGGGTGCAAGGCATACAGACTTCAGGGCTCTGGGTGGGTCCAGACCTTCACTAGGCTCTGGCCTTCTTGCTCTGTGGGCTCTGGGGCTCCTCTACTTGGGCCCTCTTCGGCAGGGGCTCCCTGTGTTCTGGGCTGCTGGCCACATGCTGAGAGAGGGCTGCGCGCACCAGCCGTAGTTCTCGCTTCTCCTTGCGCTCTACCATCTCCTCAATGTCCTCAGCAAACAGGGCTTTCAGGGGTGCAATCAGCTTGGGCACTGTTGGAAAGTCTCCAAAGCAGACCTGGAAGGCCAGAAAGAGGACAGGGGCAGGCCTCAGAGGGCGAAGGTGGAGAAAGGTGCTCAGAGTACTGAAAGGTGCTTTCAGATTGCTTTGAGAATAGGAACCAGCTCCCATTCCTCCCATACTCTCAGGCCAGTCAGCACACCACAGCTTAAGAAACGAGTGCTGGAAGGGTGGATGGAGAGAGGAGGAACGCTCCCCACCTCCCTGCTAGGAGCAACAAAACCAAATGGGCCCAAAGAAGGCCAAAAGGGCAGGCCTGGCTCTACCGCCTGTGGGCCTCAAGCACTGATCTCACAGGCTGCGTGGAGTAGCAGTGCTGCGGTTATGGGAATGGTTGAAGCAGTAAACCTGAGACCAACATCTAGAAGGTCCTTGTAGGAGGAAGGTATCCCGTCTGAGCGATGGGAAGAAGCTCCTAGCTGGGGAAGGCGGGGAGGGCTGAGCAAAACAGGAAATGAGAGGAAGGGAGGCCCGTCTCTCCCTGTCAGGTTCCCAACCCTCACAGCCACAGAGCACACGGACCTTCATGTGGTCAAAGGCGATTCCAACTTTGTCATTGAAGTCGGGGCTGAAGAGGGGGATCTTGGCGTACCGCTGGCTGAAGTGGTTCAGCATGATAAAGCCCGAATTCATGCGCATGCCCACACCAATAGCTTGGGAGGTGGTGCTGAGGACAAACATGGCACAGCTGCACTGAGCCAAGGGCAAGACTGTACTCTGGCCCTCGCAATGCCCAGAGCACCGGGGGAAGCCAATGGGAATCCTCAACTGGCACCTCTTTACGTTACCCAGTCTGCTGGCTGTCAGACTCCAATTAGGGAGCACACCCGAGAGAAAGCCAGAGCGAGCTTGGGCCTGGCTAACAGGGCAGCTAACCACACCCTTTGCTACCTATGTGTCTTTTCCACTGCCTCCTCCTCCAAGCCATCTTCCAGAGTGGCCTCATGGATCAGGAGAGTGGCATCTTTCCCTGGGGAGAAAAACGGCCATCAAGGTGCAGTCCTGGCAAAGCAGCATGTGGCCATGGAATGCAGCTGTGTCCAGATCCAGAAATGCTCTGTGCCCTGGGCCCTGCAGCTTAGCTGAACATCAGGAAGACAGCCAGAGCATCTAGATGTGTCCATAGGCCCCGCCAGCTGCACAAAGCCCCACGTGGCCATGTGTTCCACTACTCACCCATCTGGACCAAAGCTTCACAGGGCATGGTATCTCCTGAGTACACCACTTTCCAGCCGGATGTGTGCACCAGTGCACAACCAAAGGCGTGCTTACAGTGCCGGACCAGGCAGGTCTGAAACTGAAGGAGCAGCACTGGGGAGCTCGCTCTTGCTGTCCCTGTCTCCACTACCCACAGCCCAAGGCCCTTACCTCTTTCAAGTCACATGCCTCCAACAGTAAACTGATGAGACTTCCATTGGTGGGGTCAGAGGCTTCCACCCCTTTCTGAAGGCATTTGGCAGGGATCAAACTGCCAAGATAAAACATTTAAAAAATTACACTGAACATTTTTTAAAAGATCATTTAACACCTAGAATCAAAATTCAGATATTTACCAAGAGCCTCCAATTATTCTTAAGGAAAAATTAAAATTGCAGTCACTAAAATCAGGAAGCAAAAAGCCAAGTCCACTCTTCAGTTCGCTAAAGAAATCTAACAGGCGAGGCACCATTGTGTGGGCTGTATTGACCACAGCTGTCTGGGTGGATGGGCTGCCTTCCTGTGACATGGGGCCAGTCCCTTCTCATCTAGCTGCCTCGAATGGACAGGCTGAGCTAGCCACTATTTGGGTACCTGGCCCTGAAACTATCTCATGAAGCTATCCCAGCCCAAGTCTAGAAAGCAGTATAGAAGTACGCAAGGATAGGGAAGAAATGGTTCAAGGCAAGCAAACAAGGCCAAGGCTGCCGGGGACAGTGTTAACTGTCCTGGTGTCAACCTTGAATTTCTGGAGGCAGTGGCAGTGAAGGCAGCAGCCTGGAGTCAGGCAGCTCTGGACACCCACCTGACGTGGTGCAGAATCTCCTGACACTGGTTGTGGTACTGCTGCAGCCACGGTCTGAGCTGGGTGGGGGCTACCACCAGCAAAGGGTGGAAGGACTTTCCCAGAGATGCCTGAAACAATGAGATCCGAGTGCTGAGTCCACGGAGGAACATGCCAGTAAAAAAAAAGAGTTTGGAGGGGCAGGAGGTTAGGCTCATGTGTAAACCAATGACACTCAAAATGTCACTGAAGTTCTGCACTTACCAAAGCACGCTCCCTCTGCAGCAGAATGTTCAGCAAACCCTGGGAGGGAAAAACAAGTATTGATCAGCCAGGTGTAAATTCAATGTCTTCTCCACTATGCTGAGTTGTGTCTTACAAAAGTTCCTTGATTTCTCTAGCCTGGCACCAGCCCTCTGGCAGGGCCACGGTAGGGATGTAGCCCCTGCTGACACATGAAACATGAGAGACAGACAGCAACATGGCCATGTTAGAAAGACTGCAAGAGCCTGGGACACAGGAACCCCTAGGGCGCCCAAAGTAAAGGCCTCAGAGCCACCTCTCACATATCTGACTAGTTTCTTCCAAGAGGCTGCGGAAAAGGCAAGATTCAAGAGTGGGAGAAGCCAAACCTGTACTGTCACATGAAAATGCAAATGCAGAGATGAGGCATTTTTGCTTGGCACGAGGGTTTTATAAAAGGCCTTTTCCTAGCAAAGACTCCCCACAAGTTTGGAAGAGGGAAGACAGCACCTCCATGTAGGATGGCACTCAGGGTCTGACCCTACACTCACCGTGTGGTGGTCTGCGTGGAGATGGGATACAAACACAGCAGCAAGGCTGCCCAGGACCCTGTCCACATCACCTCCGTAATGACGACACAGCTGCCCAAATGTGCCTTCACCACAGTCCAGGAGCAGAGACTTGTCAGGGCTATGGAAGAAGAGTGAGACACTCACCCCAACCAGAAAGGCTTTGCAGAACGCTTGCTTAGTGGAGAACAGGTGGAGACTGGGGAAATTTCCATTTTCTGTAACCTCTCATACCTTCTTTTTGAGGAGCTTATATGAAAGGCCAGTTAATTTAACCATAAAGTAAGTTAAGTCTGTCCTCTCTGTAGAAAGCCAGTATGTGGCAAGCAAGCTGGCAATCACCACAACATTTCTCAGTCATGGTCTCGGGTACATCCTATCGCTGTGGGCATTTTCCGCACGATTTGGCGATTACTTCTTCACTAACATCGAAGATGACAAAGTGAAATTTAAACTGCCCTGGAATTGCAGTCTTCCTTTCGCCTATCTGCAGAGGTACCATCTACATTTTATACGGCCAGGGATTAAGACCTCTAGCTCTCTGCAGATAAATGACCCCCAAGCAAACCCAAAACATCAACTAAAAGAAAAAATGTTCAAGGGAATCTAATAAAGCGGATGAACGTGAAATCAATGTATGAAACACTTTTAACACGCCAGCAGTGAGAAGTTAGAGGGACAATACAAAATACCAGCTCAAATTTTAGCCTTGCTATTTACTGTGCTGTGGATTCACAGAGAAAGGAATCTCTAAGTATGTTTACCAATTAGTAAGATTCTTTACCACTTCGTAGAACTAGTGGGAAAATTAAATGAGACTTTCTTAGCAAGGGTAAATCAGACAGTAGTATTAGCTCTTTTTTCTTTTATAAAAAAATCACATTGGGGTGGGTTTTGCTAATTCCCAGAAGGAAGTTAGCTTGAGGCTACAGAAGGGAATAAGGCCCATTACTCATCCTCCAAGATAATGGACAATTATTAACCTTGTGAGTGGAACAGAACTTTTGTTTGAAAAATAAGTGTGCTCTATGACAGATGGCTGTTGACAAGAAGCAGTACTACCTTATGTTGACAAGGGTGGCACTGACATTCCGAATCTTCATAGGGATGGCAGACCCAGTTCCAAGGAAGATGATTTCTGGATACTGTTTTTTTTTCTCTGTGGAAAATGCATACACAATAGTCCACTCTTCTGCATCAGGAAGTCAAGAATAAGTCAACACTTACTTTTCAAACAACAGTTGTCCCACACTGAACAGGCTAATACAGAAAAACACTCTAGAACCCTAAAAGCCTGTTGTCTGAGCCAGCGTGTCCGGTGGAAGTAATGGGACTTTTTCCTTTCTACAGCTTCAAACAGTGAGCCAGCATTTAGCTCTGAGAGACAAGCTAGGCAGTTAGTCCTTGCTTCCAGGAGGGACCCTGGGGGGCCTTGGCATCCACCTTCCCAAGAAGGGTTTCCTCATCGGTGTGAGACCATCAAGCTATTTGCCAAGAAAGAGGTATACAGGAAAGGACAGCAAATACAGTTTACAGTCCTTTACAAAAACAAAACAAAAAAATTTACTATAGCCTGGTCCATGTGCTGGTGTACACCTAACCTCCCACCACCTGGGCACTGAGACAGGAAGATCATGAGTTCGTGGCCAGCCTGTGCCACTCAGCAACTTTACAGTGCAGAGGGCCAGCTCTCCACAGACAAGGGAAGAAGCAGAATCAGAAGTCAAATCCAGGGAGCTGAGTGATGTCACTGTCCTTTGCTCAACCTAACCTGGCCCGATAGGTCCTTATATGTGTCTAGAAGGATCCCCAAGCTCAGTGGGTCTTTAACTTACACATCAGACAGCCAATTGATCATGCACAGAGCAAGGAATGATGGGAAGTCAGTCTTCCCAAAACACATATGGGTGGAAGCGGAGACAGTCTGCCCACCTCTGTGGCCTGCCAACTGCTGACCTCCACAGGGACAGGCATGCTTGGTGAAGTCATTTGGCTAAATTAAAACCCCAAGCCCTGGCATTCTCTTTGGATATTACTGGTTAAAAATAATACCAGAAAAACCAGTAAGCACAGATGTCACAAAATTCAGTAACTATTAGCTGGGCATGGTAGTGCACACCTGTAAGCCCAGCACTGGGGAGGCTGTGGCGGGAGGATCACAGAGAGTTCGAGGGCAGCCTAAACTAAAGAGCAAAACTCTGTCTCAAAGACAAAATAAATAAATAAATAATTCAGTACTATTCCAATGGGTGAGGAAAACCCAACAAAGGACTGAGCTGGCCAGGTATGTTGTGCACACTTAAAAGCAACCATGGGACCGGCCCTCTAAAAGCAGTGTACATTCAGATCTCTCTGCAGGATCCCAGAGGATCCCAAAAGCAATGCACACATGCACTCTGCGAAAAGCCCTGGGCACCAGCTCAAAATCAGTGTTGGATGGGATGCAGTTGTGGAATTCCCAAACTCTACCACCTTAATAACCTAAAGGCTGTAACTAATGCAGACAGAGTAGAGAAGCCCAGGCTAATACAAATGAACATGTTAGAACATGCCTCGTGAACACCCTGCTCAGTGCTGTGAGGTCGACAGCAGCTGGCGAAGTCCTAGGAGAAGGTTGCCCTGTGGTCGCCTACTCACCTGTGGGGGCCTGGCCATCCTGTTCACCCTTCCTGTACTCCTGCACACTCTCCTGGAAATTGGGGAGCTCCAGAGCCTCGGCTATGAATTCATCAGGGTTGCAGGTAATAATAGCATCCCTACAAAGAAAGAGCCATTCTGAGTGACCAAATGGGGTGTTTGGGCTCACCAAGTGCTGGCTCGGATACCCAGCATCAGTTCAAGCAGACCACATGCCAAGTTTTCTGTCAGGCCAAGCTTGGCTGTGTCTGGAAACTTCCTCAGCTATGTGGGGTGTCTCAGAATGGACTCTAAAGAGCTCAAGCTCTGCAGAGCATCTCTTAGCCTCAACGCCAGACAACTGGGCACTACTGATACTCAGGGCCAGATGAGCATTTGTGGTGGGAGCTGTCCTATTCTGACCACTACTCCATCCCATACTGCAATGGCCAAAAGTGCCTCTGGACATTGCCAAGTGGCACCTGCTGAAGATCTGAGTCCTAAAGAATGACTTTCAAACCAAGTACACAGAGTTGATTGCTGGGAACCTTGGCAAAATGCAGAAGCAACTCAGCTCTGCAAGGAGCCTGATAACCCTCGTACTGGAGATAATGCTAGCCTCGCTGTCCTACTACACTGGGCAGCAACACCGAGACTAACAGCTCTTAAAATCACCAAGAACCTAAGATGTAAGACTGAAGCTGACTCTCAAGAGTCTATTTCAACAGGTCTGGGGTGGACACCAAACTGAAAGTCTTCCAAGCACAAGGTGAGTTGCTGACAGGGGAAGCCTGGTGGCCAGGTCCCCCTACCGTAGAGGCGCCCAGGCCAAGTGCAACTACATACCACGCCTGGCCACAGCCCGGATCACGGGCTTTCTTCATACCAATGCTATGCCGTGGCCAGGAAACTTAAATGACTCCAGATTCAGAGCTCATAATGTAAAATAAAATTGTGGAGCACTTTTCACTCTCCTGGCTGACGAACACTGGCAAGAGGCTCTCTGGACAGCAGTGTAGAGTTACGAGGGCATGAAGAACAGTTGTACTATGACCTGACAATCCCACCTGCATAAACTGCCGTCAGGGATGGAGTTCTATTCTAAGACTTACATACGAGGCATTTATTTTTTCATTAAGACAACAAAAACTGGAAACATCTGAACAGTTTGAGCTCCTCATGGCATGAGTAAAGGAGTCAGTCAATACCTACAACTGAAGTACCAATAAAACTCACTATTGGACATTAACGATAAATTTAAAAACTGACAAAAACCAAGTCATAAGTTCACATACACATATTTTAAATACACCCCCATGTATAAACTTAAAAATATAACTTTTTTTAAAAAATGTATTTTGTACAGGGTCCCACTATGCAGCTTGGACTCTAGTGATCTTCCTGTTTTCAACCTCCCCAGGGCTGGGATTATAGGTGTGTACCACCATGCCCAGACTCTGGCCCAGGGCACTCAGATGTAAGGTTGGAGCAGCATGTGGTTCCAGGGACAAAACCCTGTCCCTGAGTTTACCTAAGCAGACGCTTAGTCCACTGTAAAAATATATTGTTAAGTCCCTTTCTCTATGTGACAAGATGACCAGTGGCTTCCTTCAGCAGACACTTCTTATACTGCAAAACGATGATCACTATCACTATTATCATGGAGAACAATTCCTGAAAAACATAATCACTGGTCCTAAGTCTTCCAACCTTACCCAAACTAGAATGAGGCTCATACCCACTCTGTTACATACTGTCTAAGCCTCTCCTGTGGTACGAGGGCAGAGCGGAGTTCTTACAACAAAGGCCACATGGCCCCACAGGCCTTGAAACATGCACCACCTGGCTATTTACCAAAACGCTGTCTGCCCAACCTAGACAAGTGTGCTGGTTCAGAATGGCACAGACCTCTGCCACTCCTGCCTGGGACGGAGCTGGTACTTGAGCAGGCATTCGCCCCGGACAGTGGGCACGCTGAGGGCCGGGCCTTCCTCCTAAAAGAGATGAGAACATGCTCAATAGTGCCAGCAGGACAAGAGCTGGGCGCCCAGGGGCAGTCCTAGACATTACCTTACTGTGGAAACTGGTGAGCAGAGGGAAGATGTCTGGGTGGATGAGGTTGAGCTGCGTTTGAATCTTATGGCTGCGAAGATTGTGGACCGATGCACAATTTTCATTCAGGATCAAGTGCTGGGTGTTGGGCCCAAACCTGGGTGAAAGCAACCACAGAATGCATCCATTAGGGACCAAGACCACCCAAGGGGCAGCACTGTGGATCAGAAGGCCTAACACAGATGGGAGTGTTCGAAGACATCTCTCACTTGCCCCAAATAGCTTCTACGTGGGCAGGCATTATCTGCTTCATCTATCACAAGGTCCAGTGTTCTCTGCCTACCACAGCTGCCCCCAGGGTGTACTGGGAAGAGTGGTAGAAAATCCAAAAAAAATCAGAATGTTCAGATAGAGATCTGAAGACAACATGGAGTGTAGGGTCTAAGAAGAAAACTCACAAGAGAAAAACAGACTGTTAGGACTCAAGACCTTCAGAAATGGGGCAAGGAGCTATGCAGAGACGAGAAAGGGAGGCGCTAACAAGCAATATGAGGACACCACAGATGCCCCCCGCCCTGAAGCTGAAAACAGAGGACTAGGCTCTGGACTCTCACTTCCCAATTATTACCCTAATGTAGAACGTCCATCTCACAGGCACGCTGGGAGGACTAGGATACATGAGATGTCCAGCATTAACACATTGGCTGACATACAGGAGGCAGTCAATGATCAATCAATTGGCTTTCATATTTGCAAGTCTCCGACAGGATAACACGTGGCACCATCGACCAAAAGAAGGCTCTCTGGTTCAGACACCATGGAGAGCACAAAGGGTATAAAAAGATGTGAAACCGAGCCCTGCACGAGGGGGATGCATGCGCACACCACGCCACCTAGCTGTGGTTTCTCTCCTAGACAGTGGTAGCAAGGGGCAAGTCCAGAAATCCTAAGGCAGGATCCTCAGAGAAAATGCCTGCAGGTGCAGAAGTGAAGGCAGAGAGCACTGAACTGTGAGGGATACAGCACCACCCAGAAGCATGCCCCGTGTTCGGCAGGCCGGGCTCCATACCTCGCCATCCACTGCTGGTACCTGCTGTCCAAAAGCACAGAATCGGGGGCCATGTGAACCACCATGGCCACGTGGGCATCCGTCTCTCCTTGGTACCTGGACAAAGGAAGCGCGAATAGGCCTCTGCCTCGTGCCGTGACACAAACTCGGGACACAAACACACCCACGGGGACTGTGCGCAGAGTGCTGTGTCCTGGGAGAAGGCTCAGAACATGCCTCACAGAGTCTACCCTGGATCAAACCTGAGTCACAAAACTGGCCACCTTTTCCAAGGGACAAAACAGAATGGCACTCAGGCCCAGAGGATGTTCCCTGGCTGTAGTTCTGTCCCTTAACATAAGCTCTTGATAAACATGGTCTCAAAACACTCTGCCCTACCTCATTAGGTTTGGTGTAGCTAAGTGAAGGAATTCATGTACGCAAAACAACACAAATAAGGCCAATTAGAACTCCGATGGCTCTAGAATGCATTCTAGACTTACAACTTTAAGAACGCTCTAGTCCTTGGTGGCTGTGGTTTCCCGTTTTCTATTTTACGTGTATAACTACCAGTAGTGAGATAAACCCTGCCAAGAGGATGGACAGACATGGACTTCACACCTGCACCACAGGCTTCCGCAGAGACCCAGCTCAGCCCCTGAATCCTTGGGGCCCTGCTGGGCTTGGCTTCCGCAAGCACATGAGCATTCGTTTCTGCCACCCACAGACCCCATATCATTACCTCTTAAAGGTGGCATTGTCACAAATGGGCTGGATGAATCCTTCATCTGGACATTCGACCACAATAAATGCAGCACCAGGGTCAGGAGGCGTGCAGAGCTCTTCAGCTAAAATCTGCAAAATCAAACAGGGCAGGCTCAGTGGGCTTGCTGCTCTCCCTGAGTGGCCAGCAAGACCACTGGTAACTACAGATCCTAGGCCCAAAACTCACCTGAAGTGCCATCCCACTCCCTGCTTTCCATTTATACTTAGAAAAATAGAAGTTTAGTAGCTTACGGGGACATTTCAAGGGAGGAGTGGCTAAAAACACAAGGCTTGGTGTAAAGACCATAGGCACTCATCCTCAGCCTGAAACACTAGGAAAAAATCTTGATAAAGAACATGTTGGCACTCGCTGGATTTAGTGGTACACACCTCTAAGCCCAGCACTGTAGGAGGCTGAAGCAGGAAGATCGTAAGTTCAAGCCCAGCATGAGTAACCTAGCAATTCTGTCTGAAAATAAATTAAGCTCTATGTTTAATCTCCAACACCAAAAACCAAAACAAACAAACAAAAAGACCAAAACCACACACACCAACAAATAAACAAAAACGCAAACCCCAAAAGGCAGAAAAGCACAGTGGCGTTCTTTCTGGCCACGCACCCAAAGCCCATCTGCACAGGCTGCTTTTAGGTCCTGTCCTGATCACAAGCACAAAGACAAGAATCCAGGAGTATACGAGGACCCCCAGATGCCAAACGGGACCCTACAGAGCACCCACGGCAGTGCAGAGGAGTGGGACGAGTCTAGGCAAGAGCGCCCGAACCCCAAGCTGTCCCATTCCCTTCCACAGCAGGGTCGGGAGGGCCTGCGCTGCACGGTGGCCCTGTGCAGTGTTCCACAGCCACGCGCATGTGCTGAGTCACCATGGAAACCTAGTGACTCACCTCTCGTCCTTCGTACGTGACACTCTTCCCATCCTTGACAGCAGCGATGATGGGCGCGATGGCAGCCGTCCCACTGCAAGGAAGACGCAAGGCCCCTGTGAGATGCATTCTCTTTAAGAGCAGAGGGAAGCCAGGGTCCCCAGCAGCCTCATCCCCAACTGACACTCACACTGGGAGGCCCAGCTCCTTTGCTTTGAGTACCAAGAAGTTTCCTTTCTTCAAGTGAAGCTGTAACAAAGAGAACACAGAAATAACTTCAGGGGCTGATGAAGCTTGGTTTTTGTCAACTTTCTTAGAAGTATACCTTGTTTTCTGAATTAATGTGATTTTCTTACAATTAAAAAGGAATTTATTGTTTCAATAATGTATATAATTATGGAACTATTAAGAACTAAAATCTCAACAACTTAAAACAGTGTTTTATTGCCCAAGCCCAACACTAACTCATTATAAATGTAACAAATTTTGCTGGGTATGGTGGCACACACTTATAATCCCAGCACCAGGGAAGCTGAGGCAGGAGGATCACTGCAATTCTGAAGCCAGCCTGCAATACACAGTGAAGTCAAGACCAGCCTAAACTATCACGCAAGGCTCTGACTCCAAAAAAAAAGAAAAGCAAACTTATGTATATTGAATTCCATACTTTTCTCCATATCAAAATTAAGAGTATCCTCGTGTTTCCTTCAGGAGAAAGGCAAGGATACAAGGATTGTGTTTTTCATCCTACATTCATCCCTTAAAGGCTAAAGGAATGCCACCAAAGCAGCACTTACCAAGGCAATGACTAAACAAAGTGCCGGGACACAATACTCCAACGACAGTGAGAGTAACCAAATGGATGGGATTTTTTTTACCTCCTATATTTTTCAAATATTTGGCCAATGTCATTGGTTTTATACTAGAGGAGAAAAGTTATAATAACAAATGCCCAACATGCTCTTCCTATGTTGACAATAATCCTATCACAAAGCCTCATGATCACTGGGTGCTTCTGTCAAAATACTTTCTAGGGTCTACATGTTTCAGACATAAAAGTCAAATGGCATTGAAACATTAATAAATCTTTGCTGAATTATATCTGATCTCCATTTTCTTCTTTAAATCTGAATAAATTATTTGTGCTTAGTTTTAACTTTTGGAAGTTGAGGAGTTACTCTCAGAACCGAGTCTCAAGTTTGGATCCCAAAGTCTCATTCTCAGGACTCTAGAATTCTCCCCCACCTTGAAAAATCCTTCACTGTGAGTGTATCACCTAGGGATGACATTAGTTAATAGGCACTATGGAGTAAGCATTCTCTCCACAGACTCAAATGGGTCTGACGATGGGAACTAAAGGTTTTTCTTTTTCTTTTCTTTTTTTAAAGAATGTATTTGGTACAGGGTCTCATTTACGTAGCTTGGACTCTTAGTAATCCTCGTGTTTTCAGCCTCTCTACTGCTGGGATTATAGGCATGCACCATCACGCCTAGTCTTGGTGGCTGGGGCTGGCACGGCATGCGGTGCTGGGGAGGGAACCCCTGGTCCCTGCACTTACCTAAGCAGGTGCTTAATCTGATGAGCTATCTTGCTGGCCCTGGAAACTAAATGTTTCTAATGTTAAAAGACTTTGCTCACATAAGCCAGCTGAATTTCAGCCATACAAATCTGTCCCCTGAATGAGGACAGCAGATAGTGCTGAAGACAGACAAGAACTACACAGCCAGCAATACCTGCGAGCCACCCAGGAGTGACCTAAAGCACACAGTTCTCTCAGGTGGGGCTTCTCAGGTCTTGAGCCAGAGCTCCTTTTCTCTGACCTCCCAGAACTTGAATTAACACAGTACACTGCTGTCCAATCCTTAGCTGCAAAGCACCAAATTACCTAGAAGGGGAAGTGGGGGCAGTAGGCTGACCGTGTGAGAACCCTCAGAAGCAGCACCAGGCAGCAAGGGAGGAACAGAAAAGCCAGGGCAAGCAGCCTGCAGCTACATAGTAGCATCAGGTTCTATGCTCCCCAACAGCTGCCTGAGGACAACCCAATGGCCAGAGCATGAAGAACATCTAACACAACTGAAAGACTGCCATGCAAGTTTTTTTTGTATTTTAGGGAAGGGCCTACATGGTGTTCAGGATCTCACTACTACATTGGACTAGTGATCCACCTGTTTACAGCCTGCCAAGAGCTGGGATTATAGGCGCGTGCCACCACGCCCAGTCTCTGCCATGTAAGTTTAAAAGATTAGAGTCTAAAATCTCAACCACCCAAGGAATATCTACGGACAACAGTACTTAATTTGTATAAAAATTATAACTTATTTAAATACACTGATAGAAATGATACTGGATGACAGAAATTATACTGAAAATGATCCAGTAATTAAATTCTAAGGATATTTTTAAATTAACATTATTTTAACAGCCCCCCATCAAAGCATACAAAAGAATAATGTAGTCTTACCAGAAATTAGGCAAAAATATATGCTAGAGGTTATAAAGCAAAATTGTAACATGAAGTCCTACTAAATATAGGCCATTGGTCAAATTTTGAAACAGCTTACTATAATATAAATAACTCACTCTTGGGCCGGCGAGACAACTTGGTGGTCTAAGCACCCGCCTGGCAAGCACAAAGACGCAGGGTCGATCCCCAGTATCACATGCCATGCTGCCCCTCATCCGATCCCATGTGTGTTGTGCAGGCCACAGAAACTGGCCATGGTGGTACACGCCTTTAATCATAAAGTGGGGAGACTGAGACAGGAGGATCACTATGAGTCTGAGCTGCATAGTGAAGCCCTGTACCAAATAAATACAAGATTTAAAAAAGAAAATCCCCCACCCACTCAGTCCTTAGGACACCAGTCCTTTCTGCTTTTTGAGGCAGGGTCTCACTAAGTTAATAGGTGGATCGCAATGAGCTGGAGTAGTGGGACTACAGCTGTGCGTCATCTGTTCCCATATGTTAATAGACATTCTTAGTGTAATTTGACCCATCTCAAATTGTGGATCCAGGCTTTCGTGAAGGCTAGAAACACTGTACTAACCTCTATCTGATGTCAATACTATAACCACTACAGTGACATGAAATAAGTGAGAACAAAACTGGGAATCTCAATAAATGCCTGACTGGGAAGAAAAAAAACACAGCCTCCTCTAACTCTGAATTCCCAGAGATCCAGTCACAGGCAAATATCAAATGCATATGCAGGCTGACCGAACACAGGAAGAGACCAAGGTGGAAGGGATATAAAAATCAGTGGGATCTGAATTTGTGTTTTGGGGTTTTTTTTTTTTTTTTGGCAGAACCGGGGACTGAACTCAGGCCCTTGCACTTGCCAGGGAAGC
>NDGN011105157.1:0-26672 GCA_002564285.1 Tympanoctomys barrerae | reverse complement strand
TGGTGTGTGATGCAACATGGACAGCAGGGCTGTGCCTCACGAGCTGTGTACAGAAGTGGGTGCAGCAGGCTCTGTGTGTGCATCCAGTAGACGGTGGGGGAGGGCATGCTGCGTACAGCAAGTGGTGTGGACCTGCTGGGCAGAGTGTGTGTGTGTGTGTGTGTGTGTGTGTGTGTATGCGTGCCTGCGCACGCAGCAGCAGCAGATGGTGTGTGTGTACATGGCAGGCTGTGGGGTGGGGGTTATAGCAGGTGGTTTGCACCTTACAAGCTGTGTGGAGAATAAGAGGATAAGTGGCCTGAGCTGAATGTGGGGGCAGTCTGGGGCTGGGCAGATGTCCATAGTGCTACCTGGAACCCCCGCAGGATCCTTACTTGACCCTGCTGGTCAGCCAGTTCAGTTGGACACAGAGGACGTAGGACAGCATGTTTGGGCTGAATAGTTCTACAGTGACACCTCAGTCGTTCCGCTGCAGCCAGGTCAGGGCAGGGGTGCGTGAGATGCACTCCTGCCCAAAACTGCCTTTGGGAGGCCTCAGGGCCCTATCTGCTCCCTTCTATCTGTTCTCACTGGTTTTTGTGTCTGCTTATTGCCTAGGACTGTACTATCTGTGCCTTTCCATTGAGCCATGGCCATTTTCTGAGCCCAGGAATAAAGCTGTCTTCATGCAGTGCCTTGCTTGTGTTGCCTATCTGGGGTAGCTTTTGTGAGGGGCGACTGGCAGGCTGGTGAGACACTGGCTGGGTTAGGACATGTCAGCACAGCTGTGAGCCTGGACCTCTGTGTTCTGTAGTGGCTCTGACTCCAGTAGGCTGTGGGACCTGTAGGGTGATGAAGCGTGTCTTGATACACCCTATGCTCCAGTCCCTTTGGAAACAGCTCCAGGGACAGAGAGGACTGGTAAGCAACATACGACCCTGTCCTGAGGTGTCCCAGCCTGGTTAGATGGGGGCATCCTGAGTCATCTGTCTCTGTTCCACCCTCCTCTCTACCTCAGACTGGTCTGCTCCCTCCAGCCGTGGTGGAGGGACTTAGCCCAGGCCTAATTGATAATGAGGCGTGTGAGTAAAGGGCTGTTGCAAGCAAAAGACAGTTTCCCAGGGGCAGGGTGTGTGTACCCTTTTCTGTATACTGCATGTGTGTCTGGTTTTGTGGAAGCTTGGCCTGTCACCTACTTGATTGACAACTATAGAGGACAGACAGGACCCTAGAACTGGAATCCATGCTAACCTCTGCCCCTCCCCTGCAGCTGAGTATAAGCGTAGATACACATATAGCTAGCAACGATGTATGCATATGCTGCTGGTCCAGCAGCTGTGGCCTCTGTGATATGTCCTTCTACTTACTCCTTGTGACCACAGTAGATTTCAGGACCATGAAGTTCTAGGGATGGGAGAGGTCAGTAGGCAATACCAGGGGGATCTTAAAGACCAGACTTGGATGTTTTGGTTCCTGGAATGCTTCGCTGTTTCGAGTTCTAATCTTCAAGCGCCCAGTGGACTCCATTCTGAATGAGCAGGTTTATGCCATGGATAGTGCTCCTGCCTCTTCTGTCAGCCCTGGATTCAAGGCTCCTCCTGGGGCCCAGCCTGGCCCCCACCTCTGTGGTCACCGTATTTCCCAGGCCAGCTGTGTGTGTGGCTACCTTACTTATTTCCCTCTCCTGACCACAATTAAGCCAGCAGCTCTGGGAACAGCTCTGTACTTTGGAAGTTTTAATTGCTCCTGTGTGTGCACATTCTTCACCCTTGCAAAGGTGCTCCCCTCACCCTCGTTGCCAGGGAAGAAAGAATTTTAGGAAGGAAAATGACATGACAAAATTTAGGCTGCAGAAAGATCCCTGTGTGTGCAGAGTGGGGTGGAAGAACACCAGCAGATGACACCAGTGAAAGGTGGATGCAGTCCAAGTGAGAGTGGACATTGGTCAGACTCTGACCTTGGGTCCAGAAGGAGGGAGGAAGGGGTTATGAGCATGTGGGGAAAAGTGGGAGCCTGCCCAGCCACCTGTGGGATTGAGAACAGAAGGCTGTGGGTCCTCAGCTCTGGGAGTGGGTAGATGGTGGTGCCATTTTCTAGATTCAGATATGGGAAAGGGACCAGGTGTGAGGGGGTGAGTTGAGCCCAGTTGGAAATCTGTCAAGTCAGGTGTGCAGAAATGTCCAGGGGAGGATGTTAAGGAGGCCTTGTTCAGATTTGCCTGGCACTTGGGGGAGACGTGTGGAGATGAAGTTGTGAAGGCCGGGAAATGGCACATCTCAGGGAGCCAGAGCTAAGACAGGAGTCCCAGGAACTGACTGCTTATGTTGGGAGGAGGTTCCTGAGAGATAGGTAGGGAAGTTGTGAAGCTGTAGAAGCAGACAGAAATGCGTGTGTTAAAGAGGAGGCAAAGGCAGGCAAGATGAGTGCTAGGAATTGTCCTTTGGATTTCAGTCAGGAGCTGTGTTGACCTTGGCAAGCTTGCTGCTGAAGACAGTGGGAGAGGCAGTGGGAGAGGCTGCAGGGCAGCAGGGACTGAGGAGTGAGTGGGAGGCTGTTAGTGGTCTTGAATGACTGGGAGCAGAGCCTAGACTTAGAGGGCGTACTACATGGACGAAAAGGATTTCCTTGGAGTAAGACTGAGGTGGGGGCTCTCCAGGATGTTCTGATAGGGACCAGCACCTGGAACTGGGATAGGGATATGTGTATAACCAGGGGTGGCCCCTAGACTGGGGGTGGGATGGGAAGGCCATGAGTAGGGCCATGTGGAGCTCCAGGAAAGCCCGAAGGAGGGGGATTACTGAGAGGAGGAGGCCTCTGCTGCCGACAAGCCCCAAACAGCTCAGATTCAGAAACAAAACAGGCTTTTAAGATGCCAAGTTTGATGAAATCTGAGTGCTGGAAGAGGTGGGAGTTTTCTCTTGGAAAAACAGCTGACTGAAAGCTGTGAAGGGAGATGGGCACAAGGCTCCCCAGGCTCCCCTTACTGCCTGGGAACCTAGGGAGGGCTGGGCTCCCTGAGTGAGAGCTGGCAGGTCTGGAGAGGCCTGGCTTGCCAGGAAGTACCTGGGCCCCAGCTCTGTTGAGGATAGAGCTGCCTCAGGGACAGGATTGAGTTGGCCTTGGCTTCTGTGGAGAGCCTGAAGGGGAAGGGGAGCTGACAGCCCTACCACCCACGAGGTTCCTTCATGTTTGTCCCTGCATGTGTCACCAGGTGCATGTGTCTCAGCATACGTGTATTTCTGACACTGCATGTCTCCACATGAGTGTTTCCATTTCTGCACCCACCGCCTCTGGATCTGCTTTGCCGAGTGTTTCCACAGGTGCTTGTCACTGCAGATGCCCCTCCACATGCACATGGAGGTTTCTATTTTTGCACCTGTCTTCTCTGTGTGTGTGTGAGTTCCTGGCTGTGCATGCTTTTCAGATGTCTATGTGTTCAGAGACATGGTGCGGCCTGGCCCAACACTTAGGAATGGGGAGAGGGAGAGGCTCACAGACGGTGCCGCCCCAGGCAACCTCTGTACGTGCAAGTTTGAGTGTGCCTGCATGCATAGAGGCGCTGTGAAGCCAGTAAACACGGGTGAGAAGGTCACGCCGACAGACGGTACTGCTGGCCCTGGACCCTGTAAGGCGTCTCCATCTGTTACCTTCCCTGGTGCGGCCCCTCCTTCTGGCCAGTACTCTGCCTCAGGCATCCCAGGCTGTGCTGGACAAAGAGATCTGTATGTGCTTGTTAGGGGCTCTCAGCAGCCTCCCCTCCTCCAGTCACTGCAGCCCCAGCTGACCCTCTGTCCACCTTGTCCTCATGTCAGGACCCTCGACACAGGCCCTGTGCTCACTGTACTTGCTACTGTCTTCTACCCTTCCATAGCCTTTACTCAGATCCCCTCTCCCTGCACAGCTTTGTGTCTCCCAAGCATTTGTTTTTGAATTTCTTATTCTTGACTCTCCCTCCTCCAGGAAGGCTCCAAGATAATCAGGTGGAGTTGGCCTGACCATCATCTGTATGGATCTTAGCCAAACATACCCCTGGCCTTACATACCCAACCACCTCCCACCCCCAACAAACTCAGTCATCTCCCTGTAGCTGTGGGACAGAGGGAAAAGGTAGACCTCCCTGCTGCAGTATCTACAGGCCCTGGGAATAGGAGCCGTTCGTGTACATATTTTGCACCCACCAGAGGGGCACATAGATCTTTGCAGGTGGGACTGACCCTCAGGGTTGTGTGTGGATGCTGCCTATGTGGGGAGGCAGAGTCAGACTTCAGCTCTTTGGTGCCTCTGAAGTCGCTTAGTGCCCTGGTGTGCTTCACTGTGTCCAGACACCCCCTCACCAGGGTGTAGAGGGCTTGGCTGAGGCACACTTAGAAGACAGACTGCATCCAAGTCTGTGAAGGTAGCTGTGGGCCCTTCCGCAGGTGTTGGCCCAGTAGGAGATGGGCACACAGCACGTGCCCAGGAGCTGGGGAACCTAAGGAGTTGGAGAGCCAGGTCTTGGGAGGGGCAGAGTGCTCTGCCCAAGCAGAGGAGGAAAGGGCGGCTCCCAGTCGGACCGAGGAGGCGCATGTTTGCGTGCTCACGCTTTGCTGCTGCGGTACCACTGCTCTGCTGTCGCCATGGTTACCGGGTGGCCTGGAGGGGGAGGGGCCCTCCAGGCTGGCAGCCCCAGTGCTGGCTGGACGTTTAGAGGGTCCTTAGTGTGACCTATGCATCCTGCTGTTGGAATGTGGATGCGTGAAGAGGATATCCATGTGTGGGGAGCGCTGAGGTTCTCCTCACTCTAATGAAAACACCGCAGTGGTGTGTGCTGTGTGCGCCGGGGGTCTGCCATGCCGGAAACCAGCTGAGGGCACAGTAGTGGGGGCAGGGCACGGCTCCTTAGGGATACACCTTGACCACTCTGCCCTGCCCAGCTATTCCCACAGGTCAGAGTGCTGGGGCTGGGGCAAAGCTCCACCTCTGGTTTAATTGAGTGACCTTGAAGAGGTTTCTCCGTCTCTCCAAGCCCCCTTTTGTTCCTTTAAGTTATAGGGTTTAGGTAAAGATTAAGTCATATCTACGACAGCATAAATGTTCTGTACACGTAACCTTTTGCTCCTTTGTCTGGCTTTCAGTTTTCTCAGTTGTCAGTAGGTTTACAGTGTTGTGTTGTCAGCCTGAGGCTTTCTCCTGGCCCTTGCCCTGTGTGCTTCAGCCATTGTGGCTCAGCTCCTGTGGGTGCTTGAGGGTGAGCACCCCAAGTATCTGGTGCTGCATGGGACAGCCATCAAGAGTGGCTGCTGTTCCTGGCTTGAATGTGCTGGAGGCTCAGTGATAAAAAGGCCCCCCCAAGGACCGTGAGGCATACCCACTTCTCCACCTGGAGGTGGCAGGTGGCAAGCTTCCCGGAGCTGCCTGGAAGTCCAGTTGGCACAAATGGCTGGCTCTAGGGTCCTGCTGCTTTCCGGACAACCCTTTGCAGTTGCTGGTCCTGGCCTGTGGTGGCAGTGCCTGGGGGACAATCTGAGCCAAGGACAGAGCCGTCCAGAGTGGATAATTGAGGGAGGAAATTAATTGTCCTTAATTTGGCATAAATCCCAAAGACTTTTCCCATGTCAGGAATTCAGAGTAGATTCCTAGGAATGCAGGGCTGCAGATTAGTTCTTTCCTTCTCCTTAATCCATACCTTGCTGGTGGCTCCGGCTCTGGCAGCCCTGGCCAGCACCTCTCCTCCATTTGCTCAGGAGGTCTGAGCAGGTAGAAGTGAGGTCCAGGAAAAGCAAGCTTGGCACCCTTATGGACATACTAGCTCCATCAACCTTGTATTGCCCAGGTGCTGGAGAGGGGCAGGACGGAGTTCTCAGTCTCTGGTCTTATTCAGATCTTGCTGAGTGCATTCCGAGTTCTCCTCATTCCATCCCCTGCATTTTCTTGACACTGTTTAACATTATCCTTTCAGAAATCAGAGCTGAATGTTGGGGCACTGTGAAATCACATTTATAACCTTGGAAATACTGGGTTTCCATGTGGAATTCAGAGGGCTGTGAGGGGAGAGGTTAAAGGTAGAAGGCTGAGGAGGCACGGCTGTGCTGAGTCTCTGTGCTCCCAGCCTGAGACCCTTTTGGTGTGCTCCAGCCTCTTCAGGATATCCCTAGGGCTCTGTGGAGTTCCTGGGGAGTTGGTAGTAGGTCGAGGCGTGTCTTACCCCTTTCTGCTGGGGCTGCTCCAGCGTCCTCCTGTGGGACCCCTAATCACTCCCCCTGAGGCTGGGATTCTCTAGGCAAGGCCTGCTCTGCAGCCTGTACTTTCGTCCCTTTTGAAGATACCACATGCTTTTTCCCTAGCATAGGAGCCTGACCTCATCAAATGTTTCCACATACCCATCTTGTGCCATGCCTGAGAGGGAGGCTTAGCATGGTGCTAGTCTGATCTCTCCCACCACAAACCCTAAGTTTTTTGCTAAGAAGTAGGCAAACTGCAGATATTCCCTGTGTCCCCACTGGGTGTGCCTAGCATTTATGCTGGCAGAGAGGCACAGCTGAATTTTGGAAACCAATATGATGGCTTTTCCATAACAGGATGAGAGAAGAGACTAAAACCAGGCCCTAGTTTTAGTACCTGTCTGTCCCAGTGGTTCAGCCCTTGCAAGTTGTACCAATGTGCAGAATATTAACTGGGTGCGGATTCTGTGTCAGACAATCCCAGTGCCTCGTTCTTTCAGATCTGGCCCTTACTATGGTTTTACAAGGTGCACACTGAAGTTCTGTGGAGAAATGAAAGCAGAGGCAGGATAAGGAACACACACAGACTGAGGAGGTGGTGGTACAGAGGGAAAGTCCTGCTTGGTCTTGCTTCTGGGCGCTGGGCTGTGGGCAGCCCAGCCTGGTAGAGCTGCTGCAGGAGCCAGTATGTGGTAGGAGCAGGTTGTGCTGCTAATAGCCATTCCTTTTGGTTCCGTACAGGTGACTCTTCCCTAGAAAGCTGGGAGAAGGCGCCAGGGAGGAGCTTTGCCTCCCCTCATCAACTTCCAGTGTCTCAGTAGAATTTCTTAGTATTCTTAGTCTCCTCATGCTCAGACATGATTGCCAGGCCTGACTTGGTGCCCAGGGTCAGAACTGAGTGTGAGAAGGGTAAGAGCCGAGGCTGTCACAGAGAACATATCAGGGGCAGAACCACAGTTAGAGGGGTCATGGGTAGGAGCAGGTGTGCAGGCTCAGTGGGGGGCTGTGCATTGTGGTGGAGCTGAAGAGGATACAGGCGGGGGAGCACCACCTGGGCTGGCCTTGTCCAGGGCCGTGTGGCCACTGATGCTATGCAACTTCACCCCCACAGCCTGGTATTTATGCAGCACTTTCAGCTACAGCCAGCAGAACATTGATCCTTCTTCTTCTGCCCAGGTTCTGGAGAGATAAATGCTGATGCCTTCAGTCTGAGGGGTTGATTCTCAGACTTGGAAACTCCATCATGGAGCAAGGGTGGGCCCTGCTGTAGTCTCCAGCATTGCCCAAAGGGATTTAGGGCCCTGACTCCTTACATCAGGATAGGCCTCATGCTTAGAAGTCAGGGGTTGGGGGGAGAAGGGTCCTTTAGTGCCAGCTAACCTGGGAGTTACAGAACCTACCACAGAGAGGTCCTGATGCAGGCAGGGCCAGCCCTAATGCACATCCTGCTCTTTGCCTACAGAGGAGCAGCTCCCACCTGGCTTTCCATCCATTGACATGGGGCCTCAGCTGAAGGTGGTGGAGAAGGCACGCACAGCCACCATGCTGTGTGCCGCTGGCGGAAATCCAGACCCTGAGATCTCTTGGTTCAAGGACTTCCTTCCTGTGGATCCTGCCACAAGCAACGGCCGTATCAAACAGCTACGTTCAGGTGAGGAGAGGGCAGGGGTCAAGGGGCCATGAAGACCTCAACAAGGCGTCTTGCCAGAGAGCGTAGCCTTTCCTCTTGGGCCTGAGTGCCTAAGGCTGAGCAGAAAGCTGGGGGTTTGGGGGTGGGGGGTGGGCTGTGGGCTGCAAGCCTGCTTGGTTTGCTCCAGGGAAGAGGGCATGGTGGTGAGAGCTTGCTGTCAGCTGTACCTTTGCCTTCCTGGTACTGTCAGATTGCAGGTTTGGGGCCAGTTCTGCTCCACCTAGCACGTGTAATGAGGCAGCATGACAGGCTCTGCCAAGGTGCCTGCGCATACACTTTCTCCACTTGCCATGTAGCCTGGCTGGAGTCAGGGCCTGGCTGATGCTTCTCTTTGTTTCTTGAGAGGGCAGGGGCTAGCCAGGGAAAGAGGCCAAAGATGTCCAATTCATCAGACTTCAAAAGGCTGGAACTCAGGGTCCTGGAAGTAGGGGGACTTGCTGCTGTCCCTTAGCCACCAGGGCCACCTGTTTCTGGTGCCTTAGTCGAGCCAACTTGAAGCCCTGGGAACAAGGATACCATCATGACCAGGCAGGAGGTGTCGCCCTGCTGATCGATCTGCCTGTGAGGCTCCCACCAAGAAAATTGATTCAGTTTTTATAGGAACAGAGTAGGTGGGGAAGGAGGCTCAGGATCAGCTTGGCTGCATTCTGCACCTGCCGCTAGCACAGGCTGGACCTGTAGGCCTCGCTTCAGAAGCCCTGCCAGCTGGGATGCTGGCCCTTGAGCAGGATGGCCAGAGCCCCCGCCGCCTGTCAGCTGTGATAAACAGTGCTGAGGAGGGTGATGTGGCTGTGCATCTGGGACCTGCTGGCGTCAGAGGTGTCCTGCCACTCGGATACACACCCTCTTGGTATGTAGGGGAAAGTGGGAGAAATGAGCCACCCAGCAAGGCAGGATTCCGGCCCCAGCCACGGCCGCCTGAGACAGACAACGAAGTGTTAGCTCATTTAATTTAATTAAAACTCAACAAGATGGAGGCAGCTGTAGCGCAGTTAATTAAAACAGCCATAATCAAGGCAGGAAACGGTCTGACAGTGTTTGTGACTGCTGCCCAGCCCTACACAGCGGCCGACAGGGCTTAGATTGGCTTGGTTTGGCCTGGCTCAGTTCGGCTCAGTTATGTTTCCTCACAGGTCCCCAGGCAGGTTTCCCACACAGCCAGACAGTCTTTCCCACAGACCTGGCTCCACCCCGGAATTGGCATTGACAGTCACGGGCAGCACTTCTGGGGAGACTCAGTCTTGGACGTTTAGCATCTTTATGTAGTGCTTGCTGTTTTCCAGGCCCTATGCCACTCCTTCCTTGCCTGGCACTGCCCTAGGTGCTGCTCAGGCTCATCCTCCTTTTTCTCTCAGCAGTGGCCAGCCTCCTTCTCTCCTCCTCCACCAGCTCCTTCTTTTTTCCCTGGGGCTCTGCTCTTCCTGCTCCCCAGATGCCCTTCCCCTGCAGCATAGTCTCCTCCAGCCCAGGAGCTGGGAGCCACACATTTGCCCAGACACAGCCTTTCTCCCAACTTGGACAGGCCCACACACCATTCCTAGAGCTCCCCGTGACATCTCCTTACCTGCAACTCCTGCTTCTGCCTCCCTGCCCCAACATCTTAGCTGGGTTCTAGGCCCAAAACCTAGAACTGCCTTCTGGATATCACCCAGTCCAGTACAAGTGATAACCTTCACAGATACCCACTCCCATCTCCCACTGACCACTGTGAGTGGCAGCTGCCCAACTTAACATGTAGGAGACACCCAACTACTGCTTCAATAAGGAACAGTGTCCCTTGGTGTGTCACCTACATGGCTCTCAGCTTGGTGCCCTCTTCTCCAACTGCCTCCATCCTATCCCAGGCATCAAGTGCTGCCCTCCCTGCCTCTAGGCTGTTCCTGAGAATCCATCGTCCAGCAGCCCTCGGTGTTTGGCTCCTGTTCCTCCCATTCCCTGACAATCACAGTGGTGGGCTTTTGACCCTGGACTGCATGGTCAAGTATGTGCTCCTGGACAGGGCACACAAGACACTTCTTGGTCTTCCCCTGCCCATATCTGTAGCTTAATCTCGCCGGGACTGAACTGCACCCTTAATTGCTGGTGGCCTCAAGTGAATTAACTTAATTAATTAGTGTTAGTTTTCTTATCTTGAAGAAGAAACAAGGGCTGGGGGTATAGTTCAGTGGTAGAGCAGTTGTCTGGCCTGTATGAAGCCCTGGGTTTAGTTTCCAGCACCAAGGGTGGGGAGAAGGAGGCACACATGCTGAGACCGTGGCAGTCAGTGTGAATTCCCTGCCTGACCTGCACTGAGGACTCTGGATGGAGCTCTTCCTGCCTCCTGCCTCTCTCAACTTACAGCAAGCCTTGGTGGCCTATCTCTGCCCACCTCTTGGCCCTCCACTCACCTTTGGGTTCTAGTCTTAAAGGCTTCTACCCTTCTCAGCTTCAGAGTTCTCCTTCAGGACTGTACCTCATGTTCTTACCATTTGGCTCCAGCTTACCTAGGCTGGGTGCGCTTTGTAAGGAAGGCCTGGGACTGACTGCTCGGAGTGGTGTCTGGGCCTAGAACTCAGCTAAGGTTATCACTTATACTGGACTGGGTGATATCTAGAAGGCAGATTGACTTTTGGGCCTAGAACTCAGCTAAGATTTTTGGGCCAGGGAGGCAGAAGCAGGAGTTGCAGGTAAGGAGATGTCATGGGGAGCTCCAGGAGTGATGTGTGGGCAGTCAGTCCCAGGCCTTCCTAGCAGTCAGTCCCAGGCCTTCCTTGCAAAGTGCACCCAGCCTAGTTAAGGAGAGTCCCAGGAATGGTGTCTGCGCAGCACCAGCCCAGCTAAATGGATGTCTGTGCCCTCATTGAGTGAATGATTTTTTAAAACTTGGTCTTTGGGACCTGCCTTTGAAGATGAATGTGCACTCTTTCCTGCTTCATGGATGCAGTAGCCTAAGAGTCCTGGGCCTAGGGTCTTGCTCCTGGGTGGAGCCGTGTGGCACCTGAGGGTCCTCAGTCCATCCTCCTCTGCAGGAAGACTGTCCCCATTCCTTCCTGTAATCCCTGATCCCAATAGCAGCTGCCCCTGTCCTGTTACCTTTAGAAGGGTGTTGAAGCTGTTCTGTGTGTATTTTACAGAAACTTCCCTTTGTGGGTTAGATTTGAGCCCTGAGTGCTTGGCTGTTTAAAAGGCCCTTCATGATTTATACATCACCAACAGCTTACAAAATGCTTTCCCACCTTTGCTGCTGTTGAGTGTCTTGCGAAATAGGACAGGCTGTGATTATCATGGCTGCTTCACAGCTGAGCTGAGAGAGCCACTAGCTGGGTCACGCATGGACACTTAGGCTTGGAGTTCCTCTGTGAGGTCATCCTGGGGCCAGAGCCATGATTAGACCCCACTAGTGCTCCAAGGTCCTACAGTCTTGTCTAGACCTTGGGTCTCCACTGACTAGTACCCAGAATTCCTCCAGTGTCTATAATGTGGGCTACATTATGTCTGACTGGGGCACAGTGCACAGACCAAGAGCCACACAACGGAGGCCACTGGCACATTGTGCTACCACAGTAGCCTTGCAGACCATTTGAACTTGAGACCTGGATTGGGCCCTAGAGGAACAAGGGCAAGCTTGGAGAGAAATAGAGATGGAGTCAGCCAGCTAGCAACTGACCTCCAAGTGGAGCTCAAGGTCATTGCTGGGGCCGGAGAGGCTGTCAGTCTGCAAACTCTGCAAAGTCTGGATAGGAACCAGAGGAGACTTCCTGCACTCCCACACACCCAGCACCACAGGGGACAGCTTCCCTCCTTGTGTCCACAGGCTTCAGAGAGCTCTCTCTTCACACCCCCAGCACTGGACTGCGACCCAGTGTCCTCCAGAAGAAAGGGCAGTATCTGGCTATAGGAGGAGGCCCGCTGACCTGGCAAGTGGGGTGCTGAGCCCCTCATTTTGCTGATGGGCCCCAGGTCTGCCTAGGAGAGCCCTTCTGTCGCTTTGGTTGGGTCTGATGGGCTGTGCTGGCAGTGTGTAGTCAGTTTCTCTTTGGTCCTGAGTTCAGGCATGAGTATGCTCCTGGGAAACTGACTTCTGCTCCCTCTTCAGTGAAGGCCCTGAACCCAGCCTTTTGCAAGTTTGGTGGGGAAGTGGCCATTCGGTGAGGTGAGAAGAGCTGCAGCTGTGGGCAGGGGTCCCAGTCCTAGATGGTATTCTCTGCCATCCCTACCCTTAGGATCCCTAAGTGTGACACTCGGAGGACCCCAAGGAGCTTTTGTTTGTGTGCATTATAACTATGAATGGTTAGAGCTATATTAAGATTTTAAATATTTACTAATCTATTTTAGAATAATTTTACAACCTATGTGTTAACATAAATGTAATTTTTAAGTGAAAAGTAATTACATTTTCTAAAACAAATATTTAATGAGAAGAATCGCATTGTTTCACACTTTCACAAATCTTTATTATGGGACTTAATGGAAGGTAGTTGTGTCCCCATGTCAGCTACTATACTACATGGGTTTATTACAGTATCACACATCAAGTATCTGTGATCTCTCAGTATTATAGAAGTAGTTTGACCTTGTAGACTCCCTGGAAGATGCTCCATCCCTGGGCTGCACTTAGAAGATCCCTCTAATGAGTCTTCTTGCATACCTTTGTCCCCACCAGGAGAGTAGCCCTGTCCAGTGACAGGCTGTGAGCTAAATGGACTGGTCAGATCTCCTACCTCCCTGGCTGTATGTACTTGGGCTTTGGGCAAGCCACATCCTGTTCCTCAGCCTTTGTTTCCTCCTTTGTTCATAGAGATAGATACTGCTCCAAGCAGCTGTTGTCTAATTCAGTGAGGCAGCGATCAGTATACTCTCATCCTCCAAAAATGGCAGGAAGGGGGCACAGCAGATAGAGCAGGACCTGATCTACCCACTGGCTCATCCTGTGGGTGAAGCAGTTGTTGAGGAGGGGTGAGGGGCGAGGCTCATGGAGCACCTGTTGGGAAGGGAACTCAGTGGACCTAGGCTTGGAGGGCAAGTTCTGGCCTTCTTGGCTGCTGGTTTTCCAGTGAGACTAGAGGAGTTCCGTAGTCTGTACCTCTTCAGCAGGGCTGGGTAGCATCATGGGAAGTCTGTCACTGACTTGTGACAGTCTGCCCGTGGGATGCCTGGGCTGGTGCTAGCCTTGTGGGAACACTGCCTTCTTTAACCCTTCTTCCTGCCCGCTTAATGCCCTGGTTTTATTTTGGTAAGTGCTCTGTAATCTCACCCCTACCATCATGGGATTTGGGTGGACTGCAGGATGGGTTTGCTGCCTCTTTTCTTCCCCTCCCCCTCTGGCCCAGCCAGCAGGCTGCAGGACCCTGACTTACCTTCCTGACTCCATCCCCTCCAAACCACCAGATCCTACCTCAGAACAGTGTCTGAGACCCAAGGGCACAACTTCACCCACACTCACCTGGCCCAGCCTGGTGCTTGCTCACACATCACTGCGTGGGCCAAACTCAGACCTCAAGTTCTCCAGATATTTAAGACCCTTTCTCGTGTTTTATTTTATCTGATTTGGCTTTATGTGGCTTTCCTTCCTTTTGTACTAATGCTTCTCTCTGATCTTATTTGCATTCAAATTACCTCGCCAGGTGGTTCACCAATCAGAGGTAAGAATGCTGTCCGTGCATCTCGCCACACCACGCCACTGCCGTCACCTCCACTCCATCCCGTCCAGTCCGTCACCTCCCCATCCCCATCCTGACTTCTCCAGCCTTTCCATCTCCAGCTCCAGTCCCAACACCCTGACACCACACACCACCACTCTCAGTCATTCCCTCCTGTGGATTCATCCATCGCAAGTCTGACCTGTGGAGATGCCAGCTGAGTTCCCTTTGGGTGGCAGGCTGTGCTGCCAGGCCTTTCATGCCAGCTCCATAGGAGTGAAACCCAGCCTTTCTCTACAGCTGGCCATGGATGGGATGCACAACCACACCTCACCTTCCCCTTGAGAGCCTCCTTTTTCCTAGGGTCCTTAAGCATTATTTGACTGGCCCTATAGTATCTTGATCCTGTAGTCAAGTGAGAATTGTCCTGCATATCCCTTCAGCCTAGCAAGGACGAGGAAGAATGGTCAGTGCTCAAGATTTTAGATGCTGGGTAACAACATGAAAATAAAGAATCGGGCATATTAGCTTGGAATCCTGCCACATTAGCCTCATGCAGTAGGGCCCTGTAACCTGGTGATTAGAAAACAGACTGTCAAGCCAGGTTTGTTGGTGCACACCTATAGTCCTAGCCCTTGGGGAGGCTGAAATAGGACTGCAGGCTCAAGGCTGGCCTGGCATACATAGTGAGGCCCTATCTCGAAGAACACAGAAAGCAAGGGGTGGTGGTTATAGATTATAGATCTATAATCTCTGCATTCTGCAGAGCTGAAGCAAAAGAAGTTCTGAACCAGCCTGGGCAACTTAGCAAGACCCTGGCTCCAAAAGATTTAACATTCAAGCCTAATTCATCACCTATGTGACCTTCAAACATTGACCAAACTCTCAAAAGTTTCTTCCCTCCTCTGAACTGAGGCTAGGACCATGTACAGAGAATGCCACAAGAATTAAGAGGACAGAATGAAGATATGAACAGCATACCCTGGAAAACAGTGGCTTCTGTTTTTATCCCATCATCTGTCACACATCCTTCAATGTTTGTAGGCATGTTTAGGCCCTTGGATTTCAGAGCCGCAGTTCTCAGGGCAGAAGTTGGGATAGAGAGAGGCAGTTTTGTCCCTGTGTGGCATCTTGTCCATCATGTGGAGGACAGGATTTCACTCAACATCCCTTGGATCTCCTATCCCTGTTGCTCTGGGTCTCTCTGCACATCCACTCAGTACAGGCCAAATGTATTCCCTTCTCCTTGGTGTCGGTGTTATGCCAGGTTTGGGGTTTCTGTATCTAGGTTCTATGTTGGGTGTCCTACCAATCTAGGTTTTAGGTTTCCATCCTCCCACAGGCAGGGTTCCACTCAGGTACTAATTCCTGCTCCCAATTTGTGGTACCAGCCATATCTTGAACCCCTGATGAGCTAAGCCTAGGACCCTCACTATCCAGGGACCTGACCCTTACCTGCCTGAATGAACATTTTCTGTAGTAGTGTCCATTCATCCCATAACATGACCTGCTAGGTGTCCAGCAGCACTGTTCTTTCAGGAGAAGGGTATTAGGTCTGTGTTTTGGGCTCTGATCTCCCCTCATACCACCGGGGTGAGCTGACTGCCCTCTGGCCTACACAGATGGCATCATCATCTTCCCCCATCTCCTGCTGCCCTTTCTGTCTGTGGCAGAAGAGGATGTCAGGTGGTGAAGAGGGTAGAGCTTGGGCCCACAGCAACTCTTCACTTTATGCTTTTGCTCAGTTACTGGGTGGGGCCTGACAAGTTCTGTCTGTCCTGTGTGAGTGTGATCGTCACTGAACAGCCAGGGCCCTGGGGTAGGGGTTGAGAACTGTTAGGGTCATTCTAGTTGTTCTGTGCAGGAAGAGGTTTCTCTCAGATTTTGTCCTGTGGGAGTTGTTAACTGTCCATTGGACTGTCCTGTGTGGGTGTAATTGTCTGTCAGATTGTTCTAGGAAGGGGCAAGTTGCTTCTGCCCCATGGGTTTCAGTGTTAACAGATAGCTTGCCTGGTATGTTTTCAGAGTTGTTTTTTTCCCTTTTTTTTTCCTCCCCTGTTTATTGCTGGTTCTGAGGGCTGGCCAAGGCAAGTGGTTTTACCTGCCACACTGGTCCTGCACCTTAGACTCCTTCACCTGGACCAGACCCAAGCCCAAGTTTCCTCTGCCTTCTGGAAGGGTCCTTTTGAGCTTCCCCTCCACCACCATGTCTTGGCTCCTGTCTGTCTGTCTGTGGCCAGAGCAGCCCCTCAGGGTGCTGCCCTGAGAGCAGGAGCTCTAGCCTCCATTAGCCTCCTGAATTATGCAGGAGCCGTGGTGGGTCGAAGCACTTTAGCAGGACCAGGCTGAAGAAAGAGGAGCCGGAATGGGTGGGGCTGGCAGCATGGGGGGAGGGGAAGGAGGAGAGGGTCAGTGGCAGGGGCTGCTGGGTATCAGGCCCCCAGGCCAACCCCTTCCTTTCTGGAAGGCCGCAGATACCCCAGGAGAGTACTACTTGCTAGTAGGACTGTAGGCTATTCCCATATCTGGCTCCCAAGTTGCCTGGAAGGGATATGGGATGATCATTGGCCAACAGGCTCTAACACTGGGGAGGAGAGACTGGTGGAGGGACTGAGGAGATAGTGCTCTGAAGCAGTCCTTGATTCCAGTCTGGATGCCACTGTGCTCATCAGGGAGAGCTTCCGGAAAGATTCACAGTGGCCAGGTATGGCTCAGGTGAGCTGAACATCTGGCCAACAAAAGCTACAGGTGCTGTCAAGATCCCCATGCTCCAAAGCACACTCAGTGTGGGCCATGGCTGACCTCTGCCTTTGTGTCCCCACAGGTGCCTTGCAAATTGAGAGCAGTGAGGAGTCGGACCAAGGCAAGTACGAGTGTGTGGCAACCAACTCAGCAGGCACACGCTACTCGGCCCCTGCGAACCTGTATGTGCGAGGTAAGAACTGGGCAGTGCCTGGCCTCTGTCACCATGGAGCTGAGCTGCACCTGCCAGGCATGCTGCCTGGAGCGTTTGGTGCAGACACTCGAGGGACTGCCATGGGCCCAGTCTCCTTCCTACTTCTTTCTGCAGATGCAGCGGCTCCCCTGGGCAGGCTCCTTGAGTTCTCCAGTACTTGCCTTCCTGCCATACAGGCTTGTGGGGAAGCAGCTCCTCTTTGGAACATTTGTATCTCTTACAGGTCCTTGATGCATAGGCCTAAAGCCTTGTGGAAGTCTGGAGCCTTCCAAGCAGATGTTTCTGGGTGTGTATGTGTGTGCGTGTGCACAGGTGTGTAACTGTGTGTGAATGTGCACAGCTGGCCTGGCTTTTCCTCCCATCTATTGCAGCAGGGCTCTGGGCTTTAGGGCAGTTACACCTCAGGTGTGGGGCCAGCAAATCAGTACCTTGGGACCTTTCTGGAGAAGGCTGCTATGCTCTTATCACCTGCCTGAGGCCTGGTTTCTGGGTGAGGAGGAAGTGCCTGTGAGTCCATGCTGGTACTTTTTTACTCAGTGGAAGGAGCCTCTTAGCCCATAGGTCACCAAAGCTGACCACTCCTTGTCCCTTCCTGTGAACACACTGGGTCTGGTGTGCACTGTGTGCAGAAGAGGCCTTAGAAACCCTCATTTCCCCCACTGCCCTTCACTCGGCCTTCTCGTACAGATGGATATCATTAAAAGTCAAGGCATCCCTACTCAGTATTCAGAAAGGAGGCAGTTCGACCTCTTCATAGTGATGATTTTATCATCTAAGTGCTTAGTTCAGCTTCACACTAAGGTGGTCACTGGCTGTTCCTTCAGTGGGCAGGGCTGGGGTGAGAGCAGTGACCTGCTACTCTTAGGGGCCACTGGCCAGACTCGCTTTCGCAGGACAGATAATCAGGCTGTCGGCCAGCATGGGCTTCTTGAAGGTCTGCTGCAGCTCAGAACAGAGGGCGGTTCTGGAGAGGCCCCATGGTGGCTCAGCAGCTGCAAAGGCTCTATTTGTCATGAGTAACTACCCCAGAGGCAAGGGAAGCTGTCTCATGTGAGCTGCGGTGGGATGAGAAGCCCCCCTGGCCTCTTGCTGATAGTTGTCCTGCTCCTCAAGGCTCCTTTGGGTTCATGGCATCAGAAAAGGGAAACCAGATGCCCCCAAACCTTCCAGATGGCCCAGAGGGATGGAGTTAAGTCCTACAGCCTGTACTGCTTGCTGATCCAGGACGAGTTTCTGACAGGTACCAGGGACTGATAAACTTCAGCTAGGAGATAAGCAGCTGGAAGCCAGGTGGGGTGACAATCCCAGCACTCAAAGGCTGGGGCAGGAGTATTGCTGTGAGTTTGAAGGCAGCCTAGGGTATGTAGTGAGTCCAAGGCCAGCCTGAATTATATGGCAAGACCCAGATAGGTAGAGATGGATAGGTAGGTTGTTTGATTGACTGGTTGGTTGGTTGGTTGGTTGATTTTTTTTTTTTTTTTTTTTGCGGACCTGGGGATTGAACTCAGGCCCCTGCACTTGCCAGGGAAGCGCTTATTCCATTGAGCCATCTCCCTGGCCCTGGTTGGTTGATTTTTAAAAAGGAAATTAGCAGCTGGAAAGACCTTTCTCAACAACCAGCTGCCTGCCATCCCAAGCATCATGAATGAGAGCTGGAAAGATAGCTCAGCAGCATAAGTGCCTGCCTGGCAAATACAGGGTCCTGAATTTGATCCCTCCCCAACCCCCCTGGGAACACACACCAAAAAAAAAAGAAAACAGCAAACATCATAAACATATCTTTTCCACTGAATGCTTTTCCAGAAGACTGCAGAATCAGGAGTATGGAGATCCTTGGCCCCAGCAAAGAAGCCCTGTCTGCATGTGGCCATATCAGAGAGACAAGAGGTCCAGCAGAGCCATTCTGAGCCCCAAGCATGTTGCGTTGGGGATGACCATATGGCATGTCTCTTGTATTGGGCTGCCAGAAGGAATGCTGAGGCAGAAGGCCCAGACCCAAAGCAGATGGGCCCTGCATTGTTCTCTGATCAGAACTGCATCCTTTGAACTCACTTTCTGGCCTCAGCCCTGGAGGTGGGGCAGTGAGGCCCTCTTTGGAGAAGTACTGAGCTGCAGCCCAAGCACTGACCTGGGCGATCTTAACTCCATCCCTCAGAGCAGCCCTGTCTAGGGGCCCCTACTGTCCATACCCAGTGGGCTTGGGCAGAGCCCTGCCTGGCTCCTGGTGTGACCCGTTCTCCCACCCACAAGGTGTTCTGAACTCACCTTCATGGATCCTCTCCCAAGACCTTTGGGTGCTGGGAGTTCCTTTAGTTTCAGCCCTGCCTGCCAGGGATGCTAAAGTAGCCAACCTGGCTCCTGCTCTTTCCTCCATGTGCACCACAACCCATACTGATATTTAAGCATCCTCCCAATCCCCTTCCCCAGGGCCTGCTCCATGTCCAGGCCCTATCTGGATTGGTACCTGCCCTGCTTTCTCATAGGCCCTGGAGAGATCCTCCTATCTTGTCAAATACTCTGCACATCAGAAAAGCCCTGTTCCCTGGGAGCCTTGCCCCTTGTGTCCCCACCTCCTCATCTTGAGCCTCAAAAACCCATTGCCTTCAACCCAAGCTCCTCTGGGACAGCCTGTGTGATTATGGCTATAAGCCCTGTATTCTAAACCCTGGGTGTGGGTGGACAGCCATGGAAGGGTCCCCAGGTGCCAGCCTGTCTAATGGCCTGTGCCCATCTGTGTTCCTGAACAGTGGCTTTGAAGCTTCTTTCCATAGCAGGAAAGCTGTTAGGACCCAAGCTTCCACATCCAGATTAGTATACACTCTGGTGCCCGGATGTGACACTGCCACATGTCACCCAGGAGGAACTCAGCCCTGGTGCGACTCACTGCTCTGGATTGACAGTCTCCTGCTGGCCTTTGCAACTATCTCAGACTTTCTCCTCCCTCTGCAGCCATTGGCCTGCCAAACCTTGTCTCCTACTCAAGCGTGTCTTCAGCCCTTGCTTCATATACCATCTCTGTCCCACAAACTCTTAGGACTCCCACTGCCTTTCTGAGGCTATCTGACTGCGAGAGTTTGGGACAGTGTGTATAAAGCTCCTGGTATGCCAGGCACAGGAAGTACCCAAGTTGCTTGCCCTGGCTGCTGTCGGGGTGGCGCTGGGGGATGTAACATGCATTTGCATCTGACTTTGTTCACAGTTGCCTGCAGCTCCACCCACAGTCTAGCAGGCCCAGGCATGCTGGGTGGACCAGCTTCTTTCTCTGTCGTCAGCTGCCTCCCTCCCCGAGTGACTCATTCTCTCCTTCCATCCACAGTGACTTTCCTCTCCAGGTCTCAGCGTGCAGCTGTCTGGGCCAGGGCACAGTTCCACCCTACACAGAGTGTGGCCTACCTGCTCCTGGGCCACCAGCCTTGCCACTCTCTCAGGGACCTGGCTGCCTGGCCACTGTGCTCCAAAGCGGAGGCAGTGCCTCTCCAGCTTTTTCCCCATAGGTGCCCAGATGCATTCCTTGCACTGATAACATGCAATGGGGCACGTACCCAAGGTGGTGGGATGCTAGTAGCTTGTGTATGGGGTGGGTGGGCCCTGACCCCAGAGCCTTCACCAGGCCTGTCAGAGCCGTGGAGTGTACGTGAGGCATGGGGACTGGCCTGTGCTCCATTTCTACCTCTCCTGGTCCTGCCCGCGGCGTCCCTGGCACATGCCGACGGGCCCTTGCCCTGTCCACTATGTCCTCCATGAGTCCTGAGTCTTTTGTGAATGGCATGGTCCATGTGCACCGTGTGCACGTGTGTGTGTGTGAGGGGACACAGGAGTCTTGTCTCGTCTCCATGCTGTGTGGGCAGATGAAGGTTGGCCTGTTTTTACTCTCTCTGTGTTTCTCCTTGTCTTTTTTTTATTCCCTCCTCATCCTCATCGCACTCTGCCATCAACCCAAACTCTCATCTATCAGATCAGCGAGAAGGTTGGTCCTTTTCACTTCTTACCCATCTACAGTTCGCCCGTCGATGGGATGTACCGTCAGTAGGGACCAGCGGGCTTGGTCAGCTCCCTCAGGCTCTCTCCAGCCATGCCTGCCCGCTCATCAGCCTCTGCCTGTCATTGTTGGGTTGGCTGGCAGGCAGGCAGGACCCAGGATGGGTGGACAGGCCTCCTGCCCAGCATGCTTTGCTGCTTGAGTTCCTGATGCACTGTGTGTCTGCATGTCCCCTTAGCAGGGCTCCTCTGCTGGACTGGTAGGGCAGGCATGTTGCATGGCATGAGCTGCACCCTGTCCCCAGGCTGGGCCAGGCACCTGCTTTGGGTGGTGCTTATGAGTGGTTGGGGGAATTACATTCAGAGGGAGCCGAAAGCTATAGTGATAGACATGTACCTGGGGGCCTTGCACAACCTCCCATGTCTATGGAGGCTACATTTGCTTAACTGAAGCCGAACTACTGGCACATAAAAGAAAGAGGCTCACCCAGCATAGGTTGTTCCCTGAAGGTCTTATGTCCCTAGTGCATGCCCTTATCCACTGTGTCCCTCGTGAGTCCTGAGTCTTCAGGACAAGACAGAAGTCCTACAATGTCTGCTTTACTCTTGAGCCCTTGGAGCCCTCCCTGATACTTGAGGAGGCAGACCAGGCCGTAGCTGATGCCAGTCCTGGTTGGCCTGTGGGACTTTGTGTCCATGCAACAGGGTGAGTGGCATCTTCTTGACTCCCCGAGGAAGCTACTCCACTGTGGTCTTCTCTCATTAGCCAAATCCAAATTCAGGTCATCCCACCTGCCCAGGCCCCTCTGTCTGAGCCTGTCGTCCAGCCCCAGGTCTGTCTCAGAGCAGAGTGTCCCCAACTTGGTGCTGTCACTAAGTGTTCAGACCAAAGTTGCTTGAACCTGGAGTGACTGAACAGTCAGTGCGACCTAATGAGGATGTGTGGGAGCCTCAAAGTGGCCCCTGGCTCAGTTTCAGCTGAGAGGTCCTCCTGGAGGTAGCGCACTATAGCCATCAGATTGGAGCTCAGTTTTCAGCACCCCTACCCATCCCACCCAAGTCCTGTGTTGCATGGTGTGACTTTGGGGGTTCAGGGCTGAAGTGAAGGACACTCTGAGCCACAGGGAACAGGCTCAAAGCCACATGGTCCCCTCTGCACCATGTTAAGGCTTGAGTTTCCTCTGTGGGGGGAAGGAGCCTTTGGGAGGAGGGCTGCAGCCGGGGCTCAGATGTCAGCCCTGAGCATCCATCCATATGCACTTCTGAGCTCTGGGGCATTTCGGTTACACCATTTCGCTGACCAGGCGGATCTCCCTGGGTGTTCAGAAAACAGTCATCAGCAGACAGCCTAGCTTGCAATGATTGCCCCTACATGCATCCTCTGGGTGCTTACCCCCCACCCCATGGTCCCACCTAAAATAAGCACAAACACAAATATTTAACGGGAAGGAGAAATGAGTTTCTAAATATTCCGGGGGGATTTGCTGTGCTGGTAATTTGTTTGGCGTTGATAATTGCATCTTACATTTTTCCAGCTTTACTTAAAACTGTGTACTGGGTGCGCCAGCATTTAATTACTGCTCTGCGGCAGCCACAAGGTTATTTATTAAAGAGTTATTTTATCTTGATACAGTGGATCTACCCCTTATTCCCTCCTTAATGTTGTGTTATTTTCATCAGAGAAATTTCCGTGAGTGAATGCAGATTGCGGGGCTGCCTCCCCCTGCGATTAGGCTGTCATTCCACTGAATGCTGATGCCTCTGGGCGCCGCACCGCCCTATTATAGGGGGTTGTCAGTGCAAATAATTAGACTTAAAAGTTACAGCTGAAATATAATCCAGAAATGGCAGGGCCCTGTTTTGGAAATTGTCTATAAAATGTCAGCACTAAGGATGCACGGGGAACGGTAATAGACCGGCATTGTTGGAGCCTGAGATTAGACCTTAAGTGTGTTTTTCCCAGCTCCAGGTTTTCCTTCCCCGCTGTTGGGTCTGTCAGTAGACAGAGTCCAGAACGAGTCCTGCTCCTCTTAGAGGTATTGCGCTCATGACAGCAGAAGGTGGGGGGGCTGCTGCTCGGAGGTACTCGTCAGTCCTGGCTGTTGTCATGGTTGCTACCCAGGCAGGTCTAGGACATGGGCCTGCATCACACTTTGGATACTGGGAGCCTGTCTCTTGCCTAGTTTCCCCCTGCCTGTTTTCTGTGTACATGCTGACCTCCCCCAGCTCATGGGAAGATACATCTGAGCTGCATACTGTAGTCACATTTCTGGGCTGCCTAGGTTTGGCCCCAAGGTTTATTGGGCAAGAACCTGTTTTCATCAGGCCGTTGGCTCTGGCATATAGGAACCTGGTGCAGCCTCAGGATTCTTCCATTGACTAGGGTCAAACTTGCAGCCATGACCTCTCCTTGGGCACAGGCTGCCAAAGTCTCTTCCATATACCAGCTGGAGCTACATCTTCTCCCCTTCTTAGCTAACTTTGAAGCCTGTTGAGTCTTTCTTTTCAGCCAGAGCTCTGAGGGTGAGTTTTTCACAATATAGACCTACTCATACTATGCATAGGAAGGTGGGCATGCATTAAGTTAGCATTAAGTCTATTCCCTTGTCTATAATTGAGAAACGATGGTGTGGCAACCCTCCTACATAGTAGTACTCGAGAGTGGTTTCCCTTTGAACCTGTTCTCCTGCTCCTTGGCCAAGAAGAGATAGGATGGCCACTAGCTGGAAGGACACAGAACTGGCCAGCAACAGTTGCTCTGCTGGAACCCTCCCTACCAGTGCCTCACCTCCCAGCACCTGCCCCTTGGTCCCGCTCTGGAGCCCAGGGAGCACCTTTGTCCCAGATGGGAAACAGCTTTGTGTGCTTGTGCCAGGTTAGAAGGTGCTGGAGGGGGACTCCTTGTTGCTACTGGGCCCCTTCCAGCTGTGCTGCACCTGTTCTCTTCCATGAGCGCTGCTGCGTCTCATGGTCAGTGCATGCTCTCATCATCAGTGTGGACTCCCAGCAGTAGGCCAGAGGACAGCAACCCACTTACACTAGCACAGCGGAACAAGTGTCTTAGGGTACAAAACTGAACACTGTAGAAATAGATTTGATTTGATGTGGGGCAGGGCCAGAACCAGGTACTTAAAAAGATTCATCAGGCCTTTGTTTTTGTTTCCAAGTTATGCTTTCATCTGGTGGCTTCTTTATTCTTGAGCAGATTTTCCTATGTGTCGGGGAAGGTGGCCCCAGCCTTTCTAAGTGTAGCTACTGCCATAGTAAGAGAAAGTCACCTTACTAATAGTTTGTATGAATGATCAACGATTGCTTCATGTTAGCCAGATCTGAGTCACATACCCCATGCACTGAGAATGGAGGGAAAAGTGCTCCTGAAAAGGAGTGAGGATGTGAACCCAGAGATACAGAGCCCAGCGCGTGAGCCAGCTGTTGTGGCCGGCTCAAGGGACTGTTGGTGGTGTGGCTGTGTAGAGGCTCAGAATGTGGCAAGCAGTGGAAGGAGTAGGAGCCAGTGCTCAGTGAGCCCTTGCAGGCAATAAAGGAGCACCAGGGGAACAAGCAGGAGCCTGCTAGACAGGGGAATGACAGATCTGTGCTGTGTATGGGGAGCAAAGGGGGTGGCAGGAGGACCAATGAGGAACCCCTTCAGGGGCACGGGGAACGGTGGTGGTGGCTGTTACCAATGTATTTGGAGAGAAATAGAGACTTAAAAGATATGGCATTGACTGGACTGGACAACTTGCTGAGTGTGTCTCCTCTGGGCATCAGTTTGATCCCTGAGCCAGTGGCTCAGTTATTTCCAGCTCTGATTCTGTCATCTGCAACTGCACGAGGTGATCCTGATGTGGTACCACAGGCCCTCTGCATGCCTGGGCCTGGAGACTGCGCTCGCAGTGGTGCCCTTAGGTCACCTAGCCTCTCTGCCTGTCTTCCTGAGTGTGTAAGAATGCTTATGTAGGATACATCCCAGCCTCTGCCCACCACTGCATGACTGGTCTGCATGAGAGCATGGCTGCATGTGGCTTCCCACTCTGCATGCTCTGGGGAATGTCTGTACCAAGCTTGCAACTCCATGGGGTGGTTGTAACTTGCACCTTGGATTGAGAAGCTCAGAATAGCTTCTGGTCAGGGGAGTCCAAGGTTGGAGGTTGTGGCCAGAAACAGCCACACTTCCCCTGGAGACCCTGTTCATGGCACAGAAAGCCGTCTGTTCGGCACCCTCATCATGTTACTGCCATCATCATGCCCATCCTGCCCGCGGACCACATCCTGGCCTGCCTCAACCTTGGCCCTGGCCCTTGCCCAGCTCTCCTGTGAGGCAGCCTCTACTTCTGGGTCCTAAGTTGTCCTTTGAGCATGGCCGAGGCCCAGCAGGTGGTCATGCCACTTCCTTTTTTCTTCCTTTGGACTGTGGCATGGAGATAGATGCAGTGACACCAGAGAAGCTAGCTCTGTCACTCTCAGACTGACCTGCTGCCTGCCCCAGCTTGTGCTCTGTGTACCCTTACCCTAGGTGCCCTTGTGAGCACCTCTGGAGATATATGGGGAGGTAGGGAAGGGGCAAGCTGGGCATTCACTGGAGGGCAGTGGGTTATAGTCCTGGTTAGAGCTGAAGCTTGCATTATGTCCCTGTATATCCACGGACAGATGGGAACTTTCAGAGCCTCATTTTCCCAGGATGTAAAATGGGAGCTTGGTTGTGAGAGCTGAATGCTGGGCTGCTTCTAGCCCAAAATGTGGTGGGAGGTGGTGAGCCAGGACCCAGGGATGCCACCCCTCCTGTTTTCAACCCTGGGCTGGGCTCTGACAGAGGGGCTTCTTGAATGAGGGGCCCCTGCCCTTCCATGTACCCTGTGTCTTGCCTGGCCTGTGAGTGCCTCTCTCCCTCCTTTCACAGTGCGCCGTGTGGCTCCTCGTTTCTCCATCCCTCCCAGCAGCCAGGAGGTGATGCCAGGTGGCAGTGTGAACCTGACCTGTGTCGCAGTGGGTGCACCCATGCCCTACGTGAAGTGGATGATGGGGGCGGAGGAGCTCACTAAGGAGGATGAGATGCCAGTTGGCCGCAATGTACTAGAACTCAACAATGTCGTGCGCTCTGCCAACTACACCTGTGTGGCCATCTCCTCACTAGGCATGATTGAGGCCACAGCCCAAGTCACAGTAAAAGGTAAGTGCCTGCCGTGGTTGGTGCCCCCTATCACAGGGGTTCTGGGAGATCCCAGTGCCTTGGTGGGTGTGCATAAGCTGAACGCTGTGGTACAGGTGGAGCTGAGGGGTCATCAGGCTACTGAGTCCTCCAGACCCTTAGAGGGGGCAGGTTTTCTCTAAACCTTGAGGAGAACAGCTAGTGTGTATTGAGGTCATGGGTAGGAGACATCATCCTAGTAAGTGTACTTCATTTTGCTTTATTTTTACTCTGGGAGATAGGTGGTCTTCCTATCCCTGCTTTATAAATGAGGGGGATATTATCAAGATATAAGAAAGTATGTGTCATTAGCCCAGGATCACAGAGAAGTAAATGACAGAGCAGGAACTTAAATCCATAGCCCATATCCCTAGCCACTACATAGCACCAGACCCTTGAGTTGAAGCCTCCCAGTAAGAATGTGGAGAGCCAGGAATGATCCTTCACATGTGTAATACCAACACTCTGGAAAGCTGAGGCAGGAGGAATGCAAGTTTGAACTCAGCCTGGGCAATGTAATAAGAGCCTGTCTCAAATTGAAAGGGGACTGGGGAATGTAGCTCAATGTGAAGAGCCTGGCTCTGGCACCAGATACTTTATTTTAATTTTTTTTTTTTATTATTTTTTTAAGAGAAGAATGTAACCATGGGGGTAAGTGGGTTTGCTGCTTAGAGTCCTAGGAATAGCCCTGGCAGTACATTACATATGCAATACACATGTAACAAACTTCTCATTGGTCTCCTTGATTCCATTCATTCTGCCTCTGATCTGTCCTCTAATCTGCATATGTAAGTGTCTTGTAATACCGGAGGTTAAACCCAGGGCGCACTGGGCTATGTTCTTAGCACTTTTTTTTTTTTAGACATGATCTCACTAAGTTGTCCACGCTGATCTCAAATTTGCGATCCTCCTGCCTGAGACTTCCTGGTAGCTGGGATTACAGACATATTAACATGACAAATTTTTTTAAGTGGAAAAAAAATTTTAAATAAAGTAGTAGGGGGCTGGTGAGATGGCTTAGTGGTCTAAAGCACCTACTTGGAACAAGCTTAGCGAAGCACAG
>NDGN011105155.1:0-10953 GCA_002564285.1 Tympanoctomys barrerae | reverse complement strand
AAAAAAAAAAAGGTTAACAAAGAGGGAATACAAAAATTCAAAGAAAGGTCATGGTAGACAAAGTTTCCAATCAATTCTGCATCTCAGAGACTGTGTAGAACACTAAAAAAAAATGGTGAAATGATAAGCAGGTCTTGAATATAATCAAATAGCCTACTAGTAACTAGTTTTCTTTTGTTAGGTTGATATTCAGAAAAGCAATAGTAGTAACAATAAACTTGGTGTATGACATTCCTATAATGAAAACATCAGTTTGTCTAAATGAAATAGCTATATTATGGTTAGAAGCCATGTTGCAAGAAAAAACAAGATCAAATGATCAAGATAAAACAAACTAGGTATGAAAGATTAACAGAAAACTACAGATCAATTTCATAACTAACCCTCAGAAGTTTATTACTACGATCAGTTTATTATTATGATAAGTTCCTACTCCAAAAACTTATTTCTACAGCAGAGAATCCTTTGACTATTCTAATACAAACAGTATATTGTTCCTAGGAAGCTGCAGTTGAAAATAGCTCAGTGATATAAAATACATTTTAGACACTATTTTCCCACAAAATACTAAAAGAAAAACCAGGCTTTTGTGTTCTCACTAAATAAAAAGGCCTACTTTTGCTATGTGACCCAGTTGAACTCTAGGGGTCTAAATATGGCCATCTAAAATAACTTAAATCTGTCTGTATAAAATTTTTAAATCAACTTCAGCATCTATCATGTGAAGAAAACACTGCATCACAATGAGGTAAAATGAACACAAATGAAAATAAAAGCAAAATGAAATTTCTTTTCCTACTCTTGCCCCTCCCCACATTAATATTCTTGAAAGAAAAACTTGAGCAAAACTCACCAACTAGTTTTTTGGGAAAAATCTCAACTCAGACAACTTAAATTATTAAAATTCAGTGTAACTGCATCACAGATACCACAAAGAGCATGCTAAGAATTTCACCTTACCTTTAGATTTTTAACACTATCTCTTAAAAATGTAATTTTCTAAGAAAATTAAAGAATTATCTCGCAAAAAAAACTTCATTTACTTTTATCTTGCTTACATAAAAATTTTGTCTTCCTATCCAGGAGTGTGGCATATGTCTGTGGTCCCAGACTAAGTCAGGAGAACTACTAATTCCAGGATAGCTTGGCTAACTTAGCAAGAATATTGTCTCAAAGCTCTGAAAGAGGCTGGAGATACAGCTTAGTGATACATTAGTTGTCTATCATTTTTTAAGACTGTGGACTAAATTCCTTGTACCATTTTTTTTTTTAAAGAAAGACCTTCCTAATATTATCAATGCTTAGTATATATGTAAGTTTTACAAATTTATACAAAGAATATCATTAAATTAAAATTGACGATTTGAAGGGGGGGTCAGATAGCTCAGCAGACTAAAGTGCCTGGTTGGTCAGGCACAGTGACTGTGGTTCAATCCCTGGCTTGCCATGCCAGCCTTGCCCCCAGGGCATGCTGGGAGGGTGACTGAGACTGGGCATGGTAGTGTACGCCTATAACCCCAGCACTTGGGAGGCTGAAAACAGGATAATCACTATGAGTCCAATCTGTGCAGTGAGGCTCTGTAGACCCTGTACTAAATCCATAAAAATAAATAAATAATAAATTGACAATTTGTCTTCAACTTCATACATTTCAAACAAAGTCATTTTTCTAAGAATTTCCTGTTTTATGGAAAAACAAATACATTTAATGAACAAAGGCATGAATATCATTCCAACTCAATCCAATGATGCAATAAAAAATCATAACCACTTCTCAGAAAATAGCTAGTTTTCACTGCAGAATACCATTTAATTATTTACTACTGAAGAACAAATCAAATACTGTTTTATTATTAAGTGATACACTAAAACCTAAGTATTAGGGGAAAGCATTTTAGATAAAGTAGTCAGGGTTTGGGGAGATAGCTCAGTGGAATAAGTATTTGCCTGGCAAGTACAAGGTCCTGAGTTTGATCCCTGGTACCACCAAAAAAAAGAAGATAAAGTAGTCAGAAGCCCAGAAGAACTCCATATTTAAAGCAAACATGCAACACAGGCAAATTTATATCCTGAGAAAACAGAACATAATATAAACAAAATCATAAATTTCATGGGTCTGACGAATACAAAATTCAGTAAAATCTTTATTATATGTTAAAGAGCATCAAAAGAAAAATACTAAAAGAATTTTCCCTCACTCCACATAACCAAATGGCAAATATCTTTTTGTAAATGAAAGGAACACCAGAAATCAGATTACCAAGGAAATTTTCATTGTGTAATTTTACTATTTTTTGATAGTTCTGTTTAGATACCATGAGTTTTATTATTATTTACAGTTGTATAAAAGTTACTTTCTACTAAAATAATTACATGTGACCTAGACAAACACAACTGAACAATGAAAACAAAATATTAGCTTTTAAAAAACATGCTAGCCAAAAAATTAAAATAAAATAAAAATCCCTTAGATAGCATGCTGACAATGTAGAAAAAGATTAAAACATTAACAGGAGTGCTATGTAGCAGATACTTTAGAAAGTATATTTTCTAAAGGCAAAACTGATAAACCACTTTAATAGTATTTAGCAAAGAATCAAGTAGTACAGGACACATCATTTCATCATAAAAGAAACAGGAATCTAAAAGCAGTTCAATTTTTTTACATACTGTATCTTAGGTGCTCTCCAATTGAAAAAAAAAATAATCCATATCCCTAATTTCTTGGATTTCTCTGTTACCAAAGCATCAGGACAACAGTTATAGGAAAGAAACTATAAATTCAAACAAACAATTTATGAGAGAAATTTCTTGTAGGTCTCTTTGATGAAAACTTTCCAAGATTCCATATGTTGTTCTAAAGAGTACACCAGAAATTATAAAAGCCTTGTGCCTCATGCTAAGTCAAAACCTTCTAATATCACAATCCAGGCAAAAAACTTAAAAAGCTTGTGTCATGGCGTAGGGAAAAAAAAAAGTTTCTTCTATTAATTCTATATCATTCATATAAATGGTTACTGATGGAAGAAAGTTACCTTTTGGTTCCGTCTGTAAATTCAGTAACCTAATCTCTACAGTTTGTGCTGCCATCAAGAAGCTATTTCAGGATACAAACTTTAAAGTTCTTTTTTTTTTTCAGTCCTCAATTTTTTACATCATTGAAGAAATCAGAAATCTAAGCTTCCAGCTACATTTGCTCTTGGCACAGAGTAGATGACTGAGATGACATCATCTGAAATGCTTCCACTTGTTTACTAAGAATCCAGTTTGGAACTGATAACTGTTACACAAAGTGGTGACAGGAGTTTTTTAAAAAAACTTTCCATCTTCTAAAAAGTCCAAGAAGAAAGGATGCTCATGGCCACTTGGGTGAATCCAAAGAGAAGCAAAGAAACTGTTACTACTCTAGAAATGACTGTAACCTAATGGACCTGTTGCCTGAAATTTGGTCTCACCTATTGACATTACCTTATTAGGGTTGAGTTTGAGCCAGTTAGACTTCATTCCGGAGAGTTCAGACAATAAATGAGACATCTGGGGTATTGCTCCTCCTAGATTAGATGAGAAGGAAAGGTACAGCTGGGTGTTGTTTGCTAACTACCCATCTTGGCCTTAGCAGAAGAAATAAAGCATGGGACTTTTATAAAACTTTTTATTTGGTTGACTGCTTTTCCTGTTCTTTTCCTTTTTAAAAAAATATCTTTTTAATCCCAATTATTGGCTTTCAAATATCCACTTTAGCTTTCATAAGCATGGTTACTCATGGAAAGGACTTCAATCTTTCCTCTAGGCTTCTTCAGTGTGAAATTCTTTAACTTTCAGATCCAAGAGGTTGCAATGGCAAGGCAGACGGTTTGCATGTTGACAGCATGCAGTTCAGAGCATGACAAGCAAAAGAAAAAATGTGACTCTGTTTGGAGTTGATGTTGCAGACTTGAAGAAGACGAATGCATTCCTTCACCATCAGAAGAACAGAGGCTTTGTCACAGCTATCCATACTCAAATTCATTTTGGTGTTTGTTAGTAAGCCAAAAGCCAAGCCTAGTTCAACACACATATTTTAGGTTCACTCTTCAAAGTCTAAAAAGAACTTCATATCTCATACTAAATTTTTGAAATCTGAAAATTGACTGCTTCATGTAGTACTCTCATTAAAGCCAATTTTGCAATAACTAATGCTTTAAAAAAGAAATCAAATATATGTAAATGATAACTCCTAGAAATTAAAAGGATGAATACAGACCACTAAATAGTGAACTAAACTTCCAATATACATTCCACACCAGATACAGCACCCAAATATTATAATCTCCATCATAACTGTAGCAATGTCTTAATTTAGAAGCAATTAGCAAAGAATTCTGACCAAATATTAATAGTAAGAAATAGCTATTAATAGATCTTCTATTTCACCCTTTAGATTATTTTTAATGAAATTTCCTCAAAAATTCCTAAAAGAGAATGGCAAGGTGAATTCTAAAACACAGGTTTGGACAAATTCTATTTCTGTAAGATGTTTCATTTTATATTAAAGTCAATGTTAATCTCATGAACCTCTATAAACTATTTTAGTAGAATACAGTCCAATTTATGTAGTCATCCAAAAAATGCAAAGATGACCTTTTAGTTCCAAGTTTCCTGCTGTTAATGTTCACCACTTTGAATGGTAGACACATACCTGTTTTATCAGTGTTAATCATAACTCCTCAAAATACTTTGTCCTTAAAGGTTTTTAACAATGTGCTTTGCTTGAATAAGTTTAAAAATATTACCAGTCAAATCTCCCAACAGTTTTTTAGGAGAGCTAACTCTTTATGCCATGTTTATCTAGCTGGTGCTAAATGCTGCTTGTTATATATCTACACATTTAGAAAGATCTTTGGTGCTGAGGACTGAACCCACTGAGCTAAATCCCCATGCCCTAAAATTTGCATTTTAAAACTGAAACATATCTCTAGGTGTGGTGGTGCATGTCTGGAGTCTCACTACTTGAGAGGCTAAAGCAAGAGGACCACTGCAAGTTCAAGACAACCTTGGGCTACAATGGTGATTTCAAGGCCAGCTTGAACTACAGAGAGACCCTGTCTGAAAAGCAAAAAAATTAAAATAAAATAGAAATATATCATACCACACAGGAGGCCATCAGAGCAACAGGTATGCATGCTGCAAAATGATAAATTAATCCACTGTTATCTATAAGCATTATGCTTTTAATATTGTTAAACAACACACATTATAAAGAGACATAAAACTTACTGACAGATTCATACCTTCACTGAACTGGTTCTCTGACGAAAGCATACTTTCTGATGGCAAAGGACCAACTGAACTTGAGTCTTCCACTGCCTGCCTTTTCTCAAAACTAAACTCTGGAAGTCTTGGAGCCTGAGGTCTGGTTTTTCTTGCAGGATTCAAGAAAAAACAATAGGCACATCGAAAAGCTGCAGAGAATTTTTAAAAATTAAGCAAAATCATAAACCAAAGAAGACTAAAAAGGTAACTCAGAAGATTAGTTTTGCAAATAGTCAAGAACACTTCAAAAGTAACTTACACCTTGTGAAATGTATGCTGCTTAAATAATATTTTGGTTGGTATTCTTACCAAAGCTAATTTTAAGGCAGACTTCATTTTTTTATTATTATAATTATTATTATTATTAGGACATTAATGTTAAGGAAAGAATAACAAAACAAATTAAACAGCAGGTTAACTGATAGCAAAATGATAGTAATAAGTTAAATATATTACTGAACTTAAGTAGAATGAATAGAATGCGACCATGAAATATTCTAAAATCTATAAACTTACTAATTTGCTGAAAAATGCAGTGTCATATTTCAAAAGCATAATTATATGATTTAATAATGACCACAAGTAAGAATCATCTATAAGTTTAAAAGAAAATGAGATATTTAATTTCACTCTAGATCTATTAAGTCACTCTTGGTAGGTATGTACTGCATACCCTCATTTTTTTAAAGCTCTTCAGGTAATTCTGATGCACTGTGAGTTTAAGAAAAACTGCCCAAGAAGCTGTTCATTATATGAAGAAGAAATGTGACTTCTTTTCCCTGCTTTGCTTAAAGTATTAAATATGCTTTGCCAATGTGTAGAGACAATGTCCAAAACAAAATAGCATTACATGGGAAGTGTAACAGAATAAAGCAGTTGAGAGTAAAATATTTAAATCTAACTGCTCAGTAATTCTTACCAATGTATTCAAATTCTTCTTTCAAAGCCATGCCATTATGAGAAAAACACTGTTGACATATAAGGGCATACCTACCAAAAAGAAAAAAATGAATATACCAATGACAAAAGCAAACGCAGCTCATAGGCTATTTTAGCCATCACTGATAATATGCCATTAACAGATTAAATGTTACTCAGTATATGACATTCCTTAAAGTAAAACTTAACCAAAGCCAAAATGTCAACAATTAAAAAACAAAATTATATCAAAATTAAAATGAAAAGTAAGAAATGCTTGAAAATATTTGACAATATAATGCTTAAAATTCAGTATTTCCCAGTATATATTTCCAAGGATGACAGGTCCCAAATAGTTGGTCACATCTAAGTTTGGAAAAGACAGAACTCTTATGAGATTCACAGTGAATATTATTAAAGCCTCTGAGAAATTTTGCAATAAAGAAATGTATTTTTTATAATCTGGGCCTACAGTTATATCATAGCTCCTGTACTTCTCTCAGTTACACTTAAAAATCCTCTTCATGGGCCCAGGGAGACAGCTCAGTAGAATAAGCACTTGTTTGGCAAGCACAGGATCCTGAGTTCAACCCCCAGCACCACAAAAAACACAAAAAAGATCCTCTTCATTTTCCACTTATACACACTCTTCTCTTTGTACCCATACTCAACAAGTGAATGGCTTGATCAAAAGTAATCCATCTTATTTGAAATAATAGACAGTAGACTACATTAACATAAAAAGCTAGTCCATTTGAAAATCATATTAGCTAGCAAAGTTGGCAAATATTCATTTTACTACAATCTATGTGTGTGTGCACGCACGCTTTTTGAAATAGAGCCTTTTATGTTTTTGTTTTTGTTTTGTGTTTTTTCTTAGAGCCTTTCTATGTAGTCCTGGCTGGTCTTGAACTCTCTATTACCCAGATAGGCCTTGAACTCACAGCAATTCTCCTGCTTCAGCCTCCAAGTACTGGGATTCCAGGTGTGAGGCATAATATTACTGCTAGTATTCTGTTTTTTAAAAAAGTCTATGCTATGATAATTGCTCTAGCTTCCTAGAGTTATAGCAAGTGCCAAGTAAGATAATAATTGGGAAAGTTTTTTGTTTTTTGGTTTTTTTAAATTTTATGTATTTGGTATAGAATCTCACTACACAGCTCGGATTCATAGTGATCCTGCTGTTTTCAGCCACCCCAGCACTGGGATTACAGGCATGGGCCACCACACCCAGACTTGGTCACCAGCTCGGCACACCCAATGGTGGAGCCAGCATGGCACCTGGTACCGGGGACGAACCCCCATCCCTACACCTGCCAAAACAGGTGCTTAGCCCACTAAGCTATCTTACTGGCCCTCCTGGAAAAGTATTTTAATAACTATAAGCATTAGATAAATGTGTCATCATCCTGTGCTGATACCTATCAAACTCCATTTCTTACAACTTACCAGATTTTTACTAAGTTTCAGTGAAATAATTCAAGTTCTCAAAAATTAATCTTACAGCAAAGTTAAAATTCTTTTTTTCCCAAATCACTTTTAACTACTTTGTCCAAACTCCTACTAAAACAACTAAATATATACTATTTTGGAAAGCTATAACTATTTTATTACATTCTAAAACTAAAAAAATGGTAGCTAGGGGACCTGCAGGTTAGCTCAGCTGTTTAAGTGCCTGGTGGAGGAACCCAGTCAGGCGCAGAGGACTGCAGTTCAATCCCCAGCTCCCCATGCCTTACTAGACCTGCCCAGAAGGCAGCTAGAGCCAGCCAAAAAAAAAAAAAAATCCTTCTCAACTTTAGGGCCTGGGGATAAAGCTCAATGGAATAAGTGCTTGCCTGGCAAGCACAAGGTCCTGACTTTGATCCCTGGTTCCACAAAAAAAATAGTAATAACAAAAACAAAAAAAGAAATAGCCAAAAAAAATTATGGTGCATCTAGTGTGTATACACACATATACACCTCCTGACAATTTTTTTCATTTTCCTTCATCTACCACCCTAGCAATACCGTACCTGTTCTGTGGACCATCACCAACCAAATATTCAACAATTCTATCCAGTGCACCTCGTTCTCGGGGAAGAATGGGTCTTGCTAAGGGTGGACCTGGAGGATGAAGACCTGGTAAATAAAAAATATGTATCAAGCTTAAATCTATAAGACATATATAAAACTAAATTACCAAGAACTACTTATGTTTGTTAGAATTTTTAAAAGATTTGAGCAACAGCAAAACACTAATTTTTATTTAGTAGAACACTTAAATTTTCATTAAAAATATTGCACTACAAGAAAAGTACTTACATATTTTATATCAAAACCACCAACTTAATTTATCAGGAGATAAAATACTATGTTAGGTTCTTTGCAAACTCATTTTTAAAACACCCCAACTCTATAAGCCTGTAATAATAATCAGGAAACTTCTACTTTGGATTCTAATGGAATAACAGGGGTCAGGTTTACTTTTCTATATAAAACACCAAGTAAACTATACAAAGTAACAGACTTAAAGATACTTGATTTCAGGCACTGTAGGTTGAGATGAAAAACAAGACATGCCCAACAATTGCCTCAGCTTATTGCCTGCAGAGAATTCTCAGGCAGTGGTTCAAGGACAGAGAATACAGCAGTCTCCAAAGGGCGAGAAGACAGTGCTTGGGAGGCCAAGGCCCGGCAGGTTCACATAAACGCATACCAAAGATGAGAGAAGGCACAAAGATCTTCAGAGGGTCTCCCCGAGTATTCAGCAGACTACTCATTAGTGCATGCATACAAAGAATCTACCTGAAAGTAGAAAAACAACCCACAACCAATGAAAGAAAATAGTATTCATGCAAGGACAGAAATAGTGCCTATTTTTACCAAATGGAGTGGAAAATCTTAACAGAGATCAGTTGGTAAAATATGAAGATTTTGTAACAGAATAAAAAAATTATACAATAAAGTAAATTTTACAATGTCTGGCATCCGATCAAAAGTTACTAGACAAACAAATAAGCAGTAAAACACTATTCATAAGGATAAAAATTAAATAAAATTGGTTCAGAGATAACAGATACTCAAACTAGTAAGCAAATATGTTGAAAAAACTTATTATGTATATTTTCTACATATCTGAGAATCTAAAGGAATGCTTTAGAATGTTAAGTAGAGACATGGTAAAGTATCTCAAGTGAATTTCTACAAATAAATATTATAAAGCATAGAATAAAAAAATCCAGATGGTATGAACAATTTAGATATTACAGAAGAAAACACTCCAGACCTTGAAGACATGTAATAGAAACCATACATAAACACATAAAAAAGATTATAATTTTAAAGGAAAAAATATCAAATATATAAAGATAGATTCATAGGTATGGGTGTGTGTGTGTGTGTGTGTGTGTACGTAAAATGAAAGACAGTAAAGATGGGAGAAGAAAATCATGTACCAATCATATAAATTTTTTTCTCAATTCAATAGAAGTTACAGCCCTACATAATCAAAACCATCAAACAAGTCCCAGGCACAAGTAACAGAATTTTATACCAAAAGATAAATAATCAAACTGTTGAAAAGAAACATAAACAGATAAGAACAACAGCAGACTTTTCAATAGAAAAGAAAATGTAACCCAGACAAAAGCAAAACAATATCTTTAAAGTTCTGAAAAGAGAAAAGTATCAAACAATAGAAGGAAAGAAATGGATCAAGTACAGGTATTAAGAATTAAGATAGGATATGTTTTAAAGCACATAAAAAGAAAAGTAACTGCACAGTAACAGAAGGGCCAGTTTATCGAGAAGAATCCTGAGCATATATGATTATCATACAAGCTTTAAAAAGCATGAAATAAAAAATGATAAAAACTTAAGAAATACATAATGACAGTTTAAAAAGTTTCAACATTTTTCTCAGTGATTGATAAAGTACATAGAAAATCAGCAACAATATGGAAGATTTGAACAAGACTACTATACTACTAACTTAATCTAATTAACAGAATACCAGCTCTACCCAATAGGTATAAAATATATCTTCTTGGTCTGGGGAGATAGCTCGGTAGAATAAGCGCTTGCCTGGCAAGTGCAAGGGCCTGAGTTCAATCTCTGGTCCTGCCAATAATAATAATAATAATAATAATAATAATATCATTATTATTATTATTAAATACATCTTCTTTTAGAACAAACAAAAAACATACAAGTCATGACATTTATAGGACATAAAACAAAGTCTCAATATACTTAAGAAGATTTAAAACAATACAAAGTACATTTTCTGAGTACAACTAAATAAAGAGCCAGGGAGATGGCTCAGTAGAATAAGAGCTTTCCTGGCAAGCACAAGGGCCTGAGGAGGTCAATCCCCGGTTCTGCAAATAAATAAATAAATAAATAAATAAATAAATAAATAAATCTAAATAAAATAAGAAATAGGACTGGCAGCGAGACAGCCAAATGCAGGACCAGATTCGATCCCCGGCACCACACGCTCTGCTGACCCTGCCCCCGGGCGTGCTGAGTGACTACTGAGACTGGACACGATGGTGCATGCCTGCTCCCAGCACTGGGGAAGCTGAAACAGAAGGATCCCGACAAGCTATATCATGAGACTCTGTACCAACCCCCCCAAAAAATAAAATAAAATTAGAAATCAGCAACAGTCCAGCACTCGATAATAGTAGTGGGTTATATCCGTAGGACTGGCAATGTCAGAAGTTGTTGACTTGAGCCTTTTACAGCTCAGCATATTAA
>NDGN011105127.1:0-12298 GCA_002564285.1 Tympanoctomys barrerae | reverse complement strand
TGCCTTCTTGGTCATTCGCTAGGACTCAGAGGCTGCCTTCTTGGTCATCCACCTAGGGCTCACAGGCTGCCTTTTTGGTCATCTACCTAGGGCCCACGGGCTGCCTTCTTGGTCATCCACCTAGGGCTCACAGGCTGCCTTTTTGGTCATCCACCTAGGGCTCACAGGCTGCAAATGGACTCCAGAAACTGTCTGTGGCAGGGGAGGCTGGAGGATGTGCCACCCCTGGACAAGTATTCTCCTTTCCTGGCCATCCCCAAAGCCCCCAAACTATTCCCCTCTAACCCAATACAGACAGGAGTGACCTAGAAGTAAAGGGAAACACTTCCCCTTCTGGGTGCCCTCACCCCTCATCCCAAGGGGATGTTGTGTGGTGAGTTTGCTTACACCTTTGACACCCACACAGCCTGTTCACACAGCCTCCTGGGGAGAGGGTCCTGGCTCCCAGCAGTGAAGTTAGCACCTAAACACACAAATACTGGCTTAACCCCACAACTTCTTGCCACATTTAGAATGAAATTTAAAGAAATAAAGACACACAGAAAAAAATTGGATCACTGGCCCATAAGCTTCTTCAGCTGTCACAAGTCACTGCCTAAAGCTAGCAAGTGGCAGTAGATTTAGCCCCGTGCCCCTCAGAGTGTGGTTTCTGAGCCAGCACATGGGCCTCACCTGCTAGTTTTAGTTGCAGGCCCTGCCCAGACTTACAAATGTAGAATTAAATGTTTACAAAAGCCCAGTGGTTTGTACACACAGTAAAGTTTGCTTTCACTCACCCAGAGCTCCTTGTCCCTGGCCACTGTTTTGCTGGAATGGACAGCATACATTTTGACAGAGGTAAAATCTCCCAGAGGCTGCAGGTGAACGCTGACAGTCATCTGGCTGCCGCTCAGGGGGCCTGAGCATCTCGGCACAACTGCCTCTCCAGTTCCCACTGTCTTCCTTGGATCTCCGCCCTTCCACATAGGGAAGGTCTTCCTGGCCTGACTGTGACCCCCACACACCCTATAACCTTCGGCTCCAGCCTTTGGCCCCCACTGACTGCACAATGTGCAGTCTCCCCGGAGGCCCGGTCAATGTGTCCTTCCCTCTTCACCTCACTGCGCTTGCCTTGCCTGAGCCGAGCTCCATCACCCTTCTCTGCAGATTTTTGCTCACACATTTTGCCTGCCTTCAACACCCTACTGCAGACCTCTGCTATTTACTGCAAAGCTGTCCGTAACCTTTTCAATGGGCTGGAAAGCTTGCTCTGGAGGCCTGCCCAGCTCCAAGCAATCTCTGAAGCGCCCGCTGTTTTCTTCCTTGTACCCTCGTTTCTTCACAGCCTTGAGTTCCTGGTGTGTGTATGTCCTGCTCCTGGCTACAGTAAACATATCTGAGGCAAGAATCACATCTTATTATTGTTCCTAGCACAGATCCCAAAACAGGTGATATGCTCAGAAAGGAAGCATAAAACGACCCTCCTTGTTTTCCTAATTTGTATAAGAAACACAAATACTACGACTGTATTTAATATGGCTAATAAATTACTTTATGGAAAATATCAAAATTTCTTTAAATGGGCTTATCTTGGAAAATCTAGTCTATGTGATCCCTTTACATTAAATAAATAGTTGTTGAATGAGCAAATGAGAACAAATTTTTCATAATACAGTGAGAGGTAGTACGCCGCTCTAGCGAGGTAAACGCTGAATTCTGAAATGAAACAAGCATGTAGGTTGAGACTAAGGGCCCAGAAAAAGCAGGAATTAAGAAGAGAAACCCGTGCTCCAGCAAACTGCTGCTGGGGTCCCCTTTGTTGCCCCACAGGCAGTCACATGTCCCTGTCACAGCTCTGCGGTGGCGAGCTGACACAGGACTCCACTTCCTGGGCTCTGCCATGAGCGCTCCGCCAGCGTCCGGGCTGTCCCTCCAAGCAGACGAGAGACAAGCCGTGGAGTTGTTCTTGCTGGGGCGGAGGAAGCTCTGGGGACACCGCTGCAAGGGGAAGGGCATGGCGAAGACGCGGCAGTGCAGTCGCCAGGCTCTCTCTGGTGGCGCTGCCACCTGCCTTTCAGCTGAATTTGCCACTCAGCTGGTTTGCAGCTTAGAGCGAGCTTTGAACATAAACCCGTAGAGGAAGCCTGTGCTCAGAGGCTGCGTGACAGCGTCTCTTTTGCTAGGAGGAAGGGAGCCGCAGGCACTGCTCCAAGTGGGGACAGTGGGGGCCCGGGAGTGTCTCCCAGACCTGCGCTGAGCCCCACTTCTGGCTTTGGGAACCGGCTGAGGGGGTCATTATCTGTGTGAACGGCACTTTGGATCAAGGGGCTGCCTGATCAGTTTGAACAGTCCTGTGGAAAATAGAAACCACAAAAGGTCTCCAAGAGTTGGCAGACACAAACACCAGATATTCAAAATCACCCGGGTCTTCATAAAATAATGAAATGGGGGGAAAAAAGGAACAATGAAATAATGAAATGGAAAGTACTTGTTTCACCTTTTTAAAAATACTTAAGATTCTAAACACTACTGAAAAGCTTTTGTCTTAGCTCAGGGCAGTTCTCCTAGAAATAACCAATAAACAAAACGTATTTGGTATTTTGTCATTGGAAATACAGCTAGAAAACCAAAATCCAAGCAACGCAAGCGTTCAGTCACTGACCAGGCTTTGTTTTTTTATTATAAATACAAACAATTTCGAAGATCTGTTTTTAGATGCCCTGCTTAGCCAAAACTGGGCCTCGGTGCCCTTCCAGAGTTTGCTTTAAGAAGCCCGGCAGAGAAGCACTCTACCTGAAGCCAACTGCTGCAAATGGAGCTGGGCTGGCTAATTAGTGTGAAATTGTTTCCATTAAAACCTTAATAGATTCAAATCAGCTAAATTAACAGCTAGAGAAACAGCCGCAACAAAATTACATTCCAGTGTTTCTAATTAAGTTGGAAACCTTGAGAGCAGGAACTACCAACATCACAAATGAGGACTCTGCCAGAGACGAGCGCCTTCATTTTTTTCTCAAACCACCAACAGTCTTTGCTAAGAGAATTAGTTAACTGTATGTAAGAAAAAAAAAGAGTTAAGCAAGGTACTTTAAAGCATTAATTGATCCGATGAAACACTTCTTGCCCCTGGCTGTGCCAGTTACAGGCGAGACTTGAAATATAGAGTTTACAAAACAAACCTCCACAGAGGAAATCAACAATTTTTTTTTAGTTTATTTATGATTTGCATGCCAAACACACTTAAGGAATCATTTGCTTTCTGAAATAAAACAGAAAATCTATCCTTTAGCCCTTTGGCTCCTCTGCCATTGTCGGTAGCTTTGGGTTGCTGAGGTCAAAAGAACTATGATGTCAATTGTCACAGAGCAGTTTCCGAGGACTCTTGAGTCCTCTGGTTTCTGAGAGGACCATTATCTTTAGGGACAATAGACTCTTTCCTCTAATAGCTTGAGTATCCCTTAGGAGGTTGTGAACAGACTACGCGACAGCTCATCTGTGATTTGGACTCTAGGAAGGCTCTGACGCCTCTAAACCCATTCACCTCCAGATGCCACTGTCCAAATTCGCGTTATTACAATTTCATGGTTTGGGATGGAGGCTGAGATTCCTACTAAAGATCTTGAGCAGAGACACTCGGCTGTCATTATCTGTGGAGGACTTACCAAGCCTAGCAGTACAGAAATTTCAGAAGTGGGTGAGGGAAGTTTCTGAACCTGACCTTGTCAGCCAGCCTATACTATCAGAGTCTCTGAGTCCTACAGCTTTGTTCATTTGTTGTTTGTTTGTTTTGCATGCATTGGCAATAACAGAGATTTGGATCCAGAGTTCAAAATCATTTTTTTATGAGCCCTGTGTTTTAGCTCTTGCATTTACTCTTTCAAAAACAAAAATCTTAATGTTCCATAGAAAAAGTCAACTCAGGATGAGACTGAATTAATTCATCCCTGGATAACAAAAACAATGGCATACAAACACAAGAGAATATCTAGGCAAAGCTAGCTAGTTAACATTATATCAGTATTTATGTAGATGTCAGATGGTTGTCAAAGGGACTTCAGATAGCACATAGTATATACACTGAGAAAAAAAAATTTTTAAATGTGAAGTTCTAGAACACTAGTGCCCTAAAGGAAATCTGATGTTATGGCCAATGTCGATTGGCCTAGGCAAATGTTTTGTTCTATGAAGGGATATAAAACCACTCCAAATATTTTTTCAATACTCTAAAAATGTACTTTTATATGAAGTTTCAGATTTTTAAATGTTGCTTTCAGTGTGGTGTAGAACCCTCTCACAGGGAAACATCTGGAAGACAGATGGTCAGGTCGCAATTTCTTTTTATAGTATTCATTTAACACCTGTGGCATTCCAAAAGTGAACAAATCAGATTAAAACATCCAGTAGCTAATTACTTCTCCTGTCTACTACAAAAGCCCTAGAAATTAAGTCATAACAGTAGAAGTGGTAAGCAGCAATTCTCGATCCATAAGTACAAATCAGTGCTGCAATGACTAATCATAACCATCCCTTACCTTATATCGAAGGCCTAGTACAGTCAAAGCTCCAGGGCAAACTGAGAAGAGTTCCTCAATGATGTCTTCTACGCTGTTACATTCTACTTTATTCTTGTATTCAGTCTAAATAAGAATAATTACTGGTCAGCAGAATAATTATTGAGTAAAAAATTTCCTCATGATTATCACCCATGGAGAAAAACAAATTGTTCCTTAAAAATTAAGAGGAAGATACATCTGTCTCTCTCTTTAAAGTTACTCTAGGGCAAGGGGACAGGGAGATAGGTCAGTAGAATAAGTGCCTGCCTGGCAAGCTCCAGGTCCTAAATTCAATCCCCAGTACCATCATAAATAAATAATAGTTACTCTAGGGCAACCAAAGTCAAATTTTTATTTCACTATAGAACATAAATTGCTAACAAAGACCTGACTTAGGAATCAAAAACCAAAATCTCAGAATTTAAAACTATGAAACCAGCTAAATCATACACAAGTCTTGATTCAAAACTAGTACTGGAGAATCACCCAAATAATAAAATGGGCACTGTTCAGTTATCACATTCTCTGTTTCAGAAAAGACATTAAACATTGATGGCATGAGTTTACTTACAAATACCTCTAGGATGTTATGCTAGTCTGTTATGGGTATGAATCCAAGGTTGATCCATTTCCAAAAGAAAAAAAAATTGCACCTTGTTACTGTTAATCCTGATATATCAACTTCACTGGATTAAGAAATCCCTGGCAGATTAGTATAGCACATTCTGGGCAGTGTTGGGGTGCCTTGGTTACTATATGAGGTACCTTGCTGGTGCCTCTCTGACAACCCTCTCTGCTTTGCACCCCAACTGCAATGCATTAATCAACTTTGCTCCTCCACACCTTCTGCCATGTTATTCTTGCCTTGCAGCCAGCTGACTATAGACTGAATCCTCCCAGACCATGAGCTAAATTAAACCTTTCCTTCTTTCAGTTGCGAGTTGAGTATTCACAGAAATGGAGACGCTAATACGGAAAACCGCTACCAAGAGTGGGGTCACTGCTGTGACTACCTGACCATGTGATTTAGAAGCCTTTTGAACTGATTTGCTAACTGATTTGAAAAGGTTTGGAGATGTAGGCTAGAGAGACCCTAGAAAGCTGTAAGCTGAGCTTTATGCTAATCTGATCTCAGAAGACCAGAATGTTGATAGAAATGGGAACGCCTGGCTTTAGGTATTCCCTAAAGGTTTTAGCTTAGAACAAGAACTCCATTGCCAGCTGGACTAAAGGCTGTGTGCATTACACTGTGCAGAAAATCTGTTCATGTGTTACCCATGTCTTGAGATTTTGCAGGAGAGTAGAATTAAGGGTGGTAGACTAATGAATCTGACAAAGGAAATTTTATTTATTTATTTTTATGTATTCAATACAGAGTCTACAGGGTCTCACTACACAGACTGGACACAAAGTGTTCCTCCTTTCTTCAGCCTCCCAAGATCTGAGATTACAGGTGCATGCCACCACGCCCAGTCTCAATTGCCATCTTAGCAAGCCCCGGGGTTGGGGCCGGCACAGCATGGCATGCCAGGGATCAAACCCTGGTGCCTAAGCAGGTACTTTAGTCCACTAAGATAACTGGCCAGCCCTTGTTTTAAAATTTACTTCAGGCTGTGCCATGAGTACTACTGACTGTTTTTAGCCAGATTTACAGTGAGAATCAGGAGCAAAAGTCAGAGCAGAAAATTCTGAAAACATAAATTTTGGCCCAGAAAGAACCATGTAAAATGTTGGGGCTAAAGGAGATTAAAAAGATTAGCATCACTGGAAAAAAATTAAGAACCTTGTACAGAGACAGGAAGATGCCTTAAGGGCATCTCAGGAATCAGTAGGACCACATTCATCACAGGTTCAAGAAAGCAGAAGTGCCAGCCTTTCATTTGAAAGAGAGTCCCCAAGGACCTCTGCTCAAGAAGGGCCTCCTAGAAAACTGATTTCTCTGAATTCATTTCACTGCATTCAGCCATTTAGGCACCTAGAGACTGCTGCTGTTATGGTCCAAGGGGGCCTGGCTATTGCTTCCCCTGACAGCAAAGCTGATAGTAATTTGTTAAATGCTCTGTAGTTTTGTAGTGAAGTCATCTAGGATTAGGAAGAACTTGTCATCCATGTGATGGCATGCAAAATGCAAAATTTGTGGGGTCAGGCAGGCCTCTACGCAGATTCCAGAGGAAGCTCTGTGGGAGCCGAGCAAAAGTCCCTGGAGAGGCAGTGCATAAAGTTGTAGAAAGGAAGCCCAAAGTGGAGGCCACAGGCAGTTGGAGATGCCAGGTGTACTATCAGTCCAGGAAACCTGCAAGACATGTGTGGATTGAGCCCAAGGGGGAGGCCATCTAGGCTGCAACTGGTAGAAGTGGGACTTCCCATGCCCTTTATTTTTTAATTAATTAATTAATTAATTAGTACTAGCTATGCAGCTCAGACTCATAGTGATCCTCCAGTCTCAGCCTCCCTAGCACTGGGATTACAGGCATGTGCCAGCACGCCCAGCTTTGGTGGCCAGCTCAGTGCCTGGGGCTGGCATGGCATGTGCTTCTGGAGATCAAACCTGGATCCTTGCATATGTCAGGCAGGCACTCAGGCCACTGAGCTACCTCCCCAGCCTTGCACATGACCTTTAGAACTCCTGTTTTACCACCTTTTACCTTGGATGCTAGACATGAAGTGACATGATTTGCTGTTTGTCCTGCTGGGTTTTGTTTGGTCTTGCTTTGATCGGATTCTTTTCTATCAACCATCTCTCCCTTCTGGAATGGGAACATTTACCCCACAGTATTGTTCCTTGGGGTTATGTAACTTATTTTTTTTATTCCCTCCCTGTAAACACTTTCTGTAGTGCCATAGGACTAGCCTATGATTTGGAAAATTCTGTAAAGAGCTGGTATTAAGTCATTACATGCTCTGTAGTTTTACAGTAAAGCCATCTAGGATTAGGAAGTTCATAATTACTGTTAATTCAGTCTCTATCTGTTATAGGTATACTCAGATTTTCTATTTCTACTTAAGATGGTTTCAGAAAATTTATAAGTAAAGGACTGGAGTCATTTTAAAATTATTCTGATTAGACAGAATGCATTTTATTTCATTGTGACTTAACTCTGGGATTGATCTCTGGATTATGACCATAAACACATCACAATAATTAATTGACCCACTGGTTAAAACATATTGGCTTAAATCCAATGGACAAGTGCTCAAAGGTAGAGTCTATCTTAGATGCTGAGACAGGAATCAGCATGTGGGAAGACTCCTGGGTGTGCTTGCTGAAACACTCACTAGAAGGCAGGGAAAAGGATGAGGCAGAGGGAGAGGTGGAAGGCTGCGGTGTGGCCAGCAGGCACAACAAAGGCCACAACTGATTCTGCAGTGTCACTGAGCTGAGTCACCTTCAGAATTGCCCTGAACTTCAGTAAGAGTGCTGGGTCTTCCAACTCCTGCATCCTGCATCAGCCTGGCCACATTGGAGAAAAGAGCAACTCTGAGTGAGATGGCTAGGTCAGCAGGGCTACCCATCAGCTGGAAGAAAGAACGTTGTGGCTGAGAAGGAGTCCAGTGCATCACACAGCCTCTGTTCTACTCCATTCATTTCAGAGCCTGGGTTCAAATTCTAGTCTTTCCGGCTCTTAGCACTGTCAAGCTGGGATCCACTCCGGTAAAGCTAGGATGCAGCTGATGTAGCCACCTTCAATTGCACACATGAATCTACCACGCTCACAGCTAGCGCCGAGGTGGGGAGGCATTGTCTACCAAGTAGCAAGATGCAGCCACTACTAACAAACATTACATCTCACGTTTCCCAGATAGCCTACAATGAAAGGGTTCACGTTGGATAGAAACCTGCAGACAAAATAATGAGGGCAGAAAACTTCCTAGGACTCTTTCTAGCAGTACCAAGCACAAATAAACATAAAGTGTTATAAAACTTTTTGCCAACTCTTTCAGACAGAATTTAAAGAGGAAGAGTTATGAGTTAAGGTTGCAAAGAAATATGTGTGGCCTGGGGCATCTTTGCTCAAGAGCAGAACTGAATGCCCTTTCAATCTCCTTGCTAATGCTCCTGGCCCTTCTCTGGCCTTTTCCTACCTTTCCTCCGCGTTTTTTTCACTTCTTTCTTTTTGTCCTTCAGCTCCAAGGCCCACCTCACACACCTTGTTTGGCGCCATGCTGGACACACATATTTGCATCTGCTCCTTCTTCCTGGCATCAGATTCTCCCTCTGATTCAACCACATGGTTCCAATAAGAGCTCTGGCCACCTGCCGCGGGAGGTGGGCACTCACTGAGCCCTTCTCTGGAGTGCTTTGGCTTAGAACTAGGGAAACAGAGGCAGGTCTTCTCTAATAGTAAAGAATGAGATGCAAAGCCAGGTTTCTTGATCACTTTGTCTCCATTGTGTCAAAAATAAATACACAAATCTGGAGCCGACACACAGAGAGGTCGCGTTCTGGTGGCATGCCACTCCCAGGTTCCAGGTGTTCCCAGACCAGTCACACACACCCCCTACCTCCTTGAAGATTGGCTGCATGAATCTTGAACATCTGTGCCTTTGACCAAGGTAGTCACAGTTGGATTTCTGTTCTTAGAGTGCTAATATATCATAGATGCATAAAAATAGGTAGGCCTTTTAAAGAGTATCTGCATAGCCTTCTATCTTTAGGCAGAAGAATCTTTAAACAAGTCTTCGTTCCTAAAGCTCCCAGGGAAAGAAACCTACTTTTGCTTCTGTTGCTTTTATTCAGAGCTAATTAACCTGCAGGTGGTATTTTTTGTATTTTTCTTTCAACCAGGGCATCTTTCTTTCTTCTTTTAAATTTATTTATTTATTCAGCAGAGGGTCTCACTGCATAGCTCAGACTTGTAATGATCCTCCTGGCTCAGCCTCCACAGTGCTGGGATTACAGGTGTGCAACACCACGCCTAGTTTTGGTGGCCGGCTCAGCATGGGACCAGCAAGGTATGTGGTACTGGGGTTTGAACCCAGGTCCTAATGCTTAGACTGCCGAGCTATCTCCCCTGCCCTCAAACAGGGCATCTTTCATGCTTGCTCTGAATGATGGAACCCTACTCTCCACCACCTGAGGTTACCAGTAGGTTCTGATAGTGCCATGGAAGCCCAGCAGGACCTGTGTGCATGAGCTATGAGGGATGCATCTGCCCCTCAACTTCCCACTGTGGACCGGACTCGAGGTGTTCCCTGGGATGCCTATCTACTGTCCATACTGCCCAAGATACACCCTCAGAGGAGACCACCAATACAGTCACTGAATTAGCTGTCAGAACAGATCAGTGACCTTCACATAACCTAACTTCTTTACCTATACACATAGATGCCATCAGCCGGTGACATCCTTCTTCCCAAGCTTAGGAATCCCAACAGCTTTAAGCTTTCTGCTTACTTAGGCTTCATTTCCATCCTTTCTCTTTATATCTTCTTGAGATCTCTGGTATGGTAAACTTCCTCAAAATGTAGAGCCCAGATGTCAGTGTGACACGTGGGTGAGGGGTGTGGGGAGTTATTTCTCAACTTTTCTATGCCAGGCCATTAATATATCTAAGGATCAGATTTATATTTAAAATAACATGATGACCTTTCTCTACTCTCGTAGGACTTGAGAGTGAAAACATGTGCCCGGGGTTCCTTGGCAGTCTTTCAGGAGAGGGCCACCCTGTTTATAAAGAGAGAGGGCGTGGCTGCCCAAGGGAGAGTCCAACCGACTGTTGTCACTGGCCACATCTAGTGAGTGCTCCTGTCTCTGACCCTCAACAAGAGAAATATCCAGCCCAGAAAATCCTGCCATTGTTCTGGGCCATCACAGCTGAGGATTCCTCTGGGGCCCCTCAGAGGATTTTTGAGGTAATACACTTGCTGGGAGCCTTTGAGAGGTCCCTCGCGTTTGAGGACTAGCCATGTTCGGAATTCACTTGTTGACAACCATACTCTTACACACATTGGCTCCTAACTCCTATTTCTTTGGCCCGTCACCCCCAGGACTGGGGAGCAAACCAAGGGCTTTGCATATGCCTGCAAGCACTACTTTGCTGAGCTATACTCCCACTCCCACTCCCTTTTTTGAGATAAGGTCTCACTAAATTGCCCAGCCTTGCCTTAAACTTGAGATCCTCCTGCCTCAGCCTCTTGAGTAGCTGGGATTATAGGGAAGCACCACCGCTGCCTGGCAGCTGGACCTTTTCAATGGGGTTGAGTTTCCTTTCTGGGCCAGGGCAGACCCATTCTTGTTTCCAGGAAAGAAGGTTTGGAGATCACCAAAGCAATGCAGGCTTCCCCTGCCCTCTTGTTTCGTGCATCCGGAATGATCCCCTCCACCCACAGGGAAGAGGCGCTCAGAGCTACTGAGATACTAAACAGCTTAGCAGGGCAGGCTGGTGTCACCTTTGGCCTAGGCAGAACCCACAATCATAACCTTCATTTTGTAAGTGTAGTCCCAGAAAAATCAGGGCTGGTTTAGTTTGCTTGTTGAGTCCAAGCGACTACTAGGAGGTTAAGGGTGCCCAAGGCCTGCACTTGACACCTGTAAACCCACCCAGGACCACAGTCCCCTAGACAGAGAAAAAGGGGGAGGCTGACATGTCAGTCCTTCTCTGTATCTAAAGAGCCCCTGAGCAAGTGGGAGCCCAGAAGACGATGTGGGGTGCAGGAAGGAAAGCCGGGAATTTTTTCTCCTTCTTCTTTCTGACTCCTGCTCCTGCTGCCGCCAGCATCTCAGAGTCTTCGTCACTTATTCCGGGAGTTTTCTATATTTGGAAGCACTTGGGGGGAAAGTTTCCACTCTTCAAAAGTCATTAACCCTGAATCTCTAATCCATCCATTTTTCCATGCCCTTTTTCTCCACATGGCAAAGTCTGTCACTGAGCGCCCGCTCTGGATACTGTGCACCGAGGGAGACGCAGAAACGTTCTCTGCACCAACAGGCTGTGGTCCCTGGTGTGCGTGGCATTAGCTGCCCCTCGAGGGTCACCTGCGGAGGCTTTTGGAGGGCTGCGGGGAGGGGATGGGCTGTTTTTCGGATGTGAGTGAGCGTCCCTGCGCGCCTACATGGAGAAGCTGGGCTCAGCTTCTGGAAGCTTCCATCTTCCTTTCCTTCTTCCTTCCTGCTAGAGATGAAGAAGCCATATTTTTTCTTATTTTATTTACCATGACAGAGCATGTTGATTTCAAGAAAATACAGGTAAGAAAAAGCAAAGGCACCTAGGTTTCCATCGTCTTAGGCAAATCGCCATGAACACCCATGAAAGAAAGAATACATCTTGCCCAGCTGTCAGGGGAACAGGGGTCAGAATCACTCACCGAGCGCCTGGTGCAGGCCAGGCACTAGGTGACAGTTTGTGGCTCTTACTCTATGTGGCCTGTACAACTACTCCCCTGGTGATGCTCTTCCCACCGCGGCCCAGTGTGGCTGCAGACGGCTCAGCTCCAGAACATCGGGAGTCCTGGCCCGACTCTGCCACATGCACCCGTGTGTCATGCCCCTGGGTACCCTCGGGGCTTCCAAGTCCTCCCCTGTCAAATGGGAATCATAGCAACACCTGTGTCACTTGAGGAGCTTTGAGGATTAAGTGAGTGAACACGGGGAAGCCATTGACGGCTACCTGTGAGAGCTCCGCTCAGTGGAGCGAGCTACCATTTCTCTTTTAGAAATATTATGTTTGGAGAAGCCGGTGACTTGGCTGACATGCCATAAACATTAAAGGACAAAGTCCAGGTCGGAAATTTAAATCTCGGCTCGGTCCAGATCGCGCGCGCGCGCG
>NDGN011105111.1:0-15053 GCA_002564285.1 Tympanoctomys barrerae | reverse complement strand
TGTGGTACTACATATAGAACCTGGGTCCTTGTACTTGCCAAGCAGGCGCTTAGACCACCAAGCTTTCTCTCCAACACCTGATGGTGCTTTTTGAGACTCATTTTTTCTACTGCATTCTAGGTCATTTTAGTCCAAATCAGAAGAACTACTCTGATGTCCCTTCCTCGACTTTAATTTGGATTCACTTTTCATTAAGATGTATCTCTGCAACCTCACGTCCCCTGCGAATGTATATAGTCTACCTGTTCCTGGCTTCATCTCTACTGCTATCACTCCACATGGAGGAAAGACGCAATTCTACCTGTCATGGGAAGAGCAATCAAAACCTGATTCCTTACTACTCTGGGACTTATGCTCGTGGAGACTGGACCCTGAGAGTCCCAAGAGAGAAGAAATGTCCACAGATAACTGCCCCTGAGTCCGCCACAGTCAGCCCTGCGGCGGGCATCCCTGACCTCTCTAGCTATTGCCAGGGCGGTGGCACACTGGAGACCTCCTTGTAATTATTGTAGGGAACGTACACTTTGCTCATAATTGAGACATCTGAGCTGAGCAAGGGGAACATTTAAGTAGCTTTTGAGTTCAACAGATGATTAATACAATTACTTTAGCAGCCATAAATCAGAGATGTTCTCCCTCTTTTGCCTGTCCTCTGAGTCCTGCCCAATGCAGCGGTGTCTTGGTTCACGAACTTTGCTTGCTCCACGAGCCTGGGAAGGAAGCTCAGGTCCGATTCATCCCCCGATGTGGAGTTCGCAGACCGAAGCAAAGTTTTGCCAAATGTTTTTGCTTTTCACTGGTTCGAGTCAAGAATAGAAGCATTCATGAACCAAGGTCCTGCTATATTCTGAAAAAGGCTCATGGCATTTTCAATAAAGATGCACAAGGACGTCTGTCTGCAGAGTGTTGCTTTACGGAGTAGTCGAGTTAGTGTCTAATAAAAAACAAATGGAGCTGAGGAGATGGCTCAGCCACGGGTGGAAGGAAGCACCTGCCTGGCAAATGCAAGGTCCTGAGTTTGATTCCTGGTACTGAAAAAAAAAATGCTTTACATTAAGGCACACTAGCTTTCTAAGATCAGCTTTACACCGCGCTGTGCTGTTCCTCTCACAGTGCTTCATGCCTCCTGTTCTTCATTACGTGCCATGTGCGCAAACAGACACAGGCAGACGTGGTTGCCTTTTCTTCATAAATGTGGTATCTTCACACACACCCGCAGCAAAGAGCATCTCTCGTTATCTGACCTAATTGCCTTAATTGTCCCTTCCTTGACCTCTCTGAGCAGGTCGCATTCCCATTTTAAATGTTGCCATAGCAACCTGCACTATTTCATGCTGACACTTGGCACCAACATAATTATGTTGTTGGATTATTGGCTTAATAATTCCCTTTCCTACTAGATTATCTGCCCCCCTGGGCGCAAAGATCATGCTCACCTTGTTACAGCTAATACAGTGCTAATATATTGTTGAATATTTATTGAATGAATAAATACACGTACAATTAGATCCCCTGGAAAAGTAGGGCCAAAAGATAGCATACAGTTTGCTAGTTTTGCCTGAGGATTTCAGTCAGCTTTTGATGGCAGTAAATATATTTGTATTTAACAAGACGCTGTGTGACATCTGTGTGAAGTCCTGGTAGGAGAAAGTGAAACTCCTAGCTCTGCAAGTAAGCCCTCACACCCTGACCCACCATGCTCAAAGTCGGAACAGAACATCTAGCACTCTCCAGCCGCCTTGCCCCTGTTGTCCTCCTGTGGGCTATTTCAGTCTTCTGAGGAAGGAGTATAAACAAATGTCCTTCTGCATCCTCATCAACCTCCTCGTCTCACTCAGCACTCTGTTTCTCGCATCCCTGCTGCCCTGCAGCCCACATGCCACCTCTGGAAACCAAGCAGGGTGAGTCATTCGCCTTCCATGCCGCTCCCAGGGCACGAAGGTGTTTCCGTCTCTCTCGGCGCCACGCTGCATGGCGGTGCGCTGCTCCTGCGCGCTCTCTTCTCCCTGCCTGCCTCTGGGAGCTTATGCAGCAGGCTCGGCTGGTGTCCCTCATGACACACACGGAATCCAGTGTGGTGACTGGCACATGAGGACTCGGGCAAAGCTATTTGGGGTTTTTCCTCACAGCTTCATAAAGCCGTAATCAATGCACCTTAGGGCACTGCACTTACGCCCGAGGCTCAAGACAGCCTGCGCGTCCACGTTCTCATGATGGCAGAGTGCAGCTCTCCATAGGCCGTTTGACAGAAGCCGTCAAGTGTCTCAGCTGCCCGAGGTCTCTGGCCATGAGGATTTCTCCCTGTGGAAGCTCAGAGTATGGTAACCTGCTTCTTCCAATGGAGGAAGGAGTCACAACAATGGCGCACCAAGATGGGTGCTGTAGTCGTCAGGGAAGCAATCCTGAACTCAGAATCAATCCCTTCACCGTGCCCCGGCATTAGGAGGAAGTCTTTTCTATCCTGCACTCACTCTGGACAAGAGGACCACTGAAAGGGTGCCGTATCAGGAGCCAGGAATCTGGGCCTCACCCTCCAGAGTGTCTGCCACAGCCTTCACGGGGAAGAAGGAAGGGTTCTGGAGTCCAGAAGGCCCAGTGCAGCTCACCAGAACCAGGCTGCACCAGAAATGTCCAGATCAAGACAGATGTGAGTGTCCAGATGCATATTTGCACTCATACCGCAAAGGGAATAATATAATATTTGTATGCATAATGGCACTTCATTTTGACACAAAAAGTATGGAGGTTGTGTTTCTTAGTTTGGTAAGTCTATTGTTATATAATCAGCTGCTTCCTTCAAAAATTCTCTATGTTTATTTAGTATACATAGTTGAGTTTTTAATATTCAAACTTACATTTATAAATAATGTATTTTTCTTAACTGAAAGAATAACTTTCTAGCTTCAGGGACAGAACTGTAAGCTTTTTTTCCCTTAAATGAAAGCAAGGTGTTAACTGAAACAATAAGCTGGGCTTGAGAAATAACTCCCTGTCCTGGCCTCCCAGCCCGAGCGCGTGGGTTCGGAGGTGGCCTCCCCTTGAGGAGGAGTTCTCCCAGAGTCCAGAAGCCCTCAGCCCTTGGGAACGGGGTGGCCTCAGGCAGTCTCAGTCACACCATCCAAACCAACAACAATCTTCTGTGGACGATCCGGTTCAGCTGCTTGTCACTGGAGTCCAAAATCTTCACATACTCCAGGGGACAGCTGGATGACCAAACGAAGCAGGCTTTTGTTAAGTAGAAGTATTTTCTTAGGAAGCAAAAATTTACATTCAGGACCTCTAAAGAGATATTTCGCCCTGGGAACCTTTGATCAAAGGATCATTTGATAAACAAAAGACTTTTAAATACTTCTCCAAGTATTACCATAAATAGCAGTAAGTCCCAAATTGTCCCTACATAGCTATTGTCCTTTAGAGCATGGACAGAAAGCTAATGACATCAGATAAAATGTGTGTTTAAATTATTATATCAATTTCTTTTTAATCATTTATTTATTTATTTGGTACAGGGTCTCATTGTACAGATGGACTCACAATGATCCTCCTGTCTCAGCCTTCCCACTGCTGGGATTACAGACATATGCCACCATGCCCAGTTGTGGTACCAGCGATTAGCCAGGATCTTTGCGCTTGCCACACAGGTGCTTAGACCACCAAGCTATCTCCCCAACCTTATAATAGTAATTTTAAAGTCTCAATTTCATTTAGATATATTTTTAAAATCAACAAAATCCTTCATAGTTTGATGATAGCTTAGTAGAATAAGCACTTGCCAGGCAAGTGCAAGGTCCTGAGTTCAATCCCTGGTCTTGAAAAAAAAAAAAAAAACTGAAAATGCGCATTTGTAGTTAGAGTGCTACAATACATTATGCAGCAGTCCTAGCTAAGAGCTCTCCCCAGTGCTTAGTGGTCACTGGGGTTCTATGTACCAGCGAAAGTTGCAAGACAGTCTTAAGCTTTGCTAGCAACATCTGTTTCATAAGGCATTTCTTTATATTTTTTTCAAGTGTTGCCCTTTAAGTAGAGTGGCACCAAATGTCAAAAATTATTCATCAAGGTGCCAGTGTGGACAATGACTCATGAATACGGAAACAGAAGCTCCGAGCTGTGGGTCTGACCCATCCTCTTCCCGGCCCAGAACTGTCCCCTTGTGGATGCAAAAGCCGACATTAGGAACTGGAGGTCTGCGGGCTGACACAGACCCCATTGGCACTTCTTGAGCAGATTTTAAACATTTTTAAATTGGCAGATTTCATATAAAAATACAGTTTCAGCACTTCTTTAAACAGACATGTATCTGGCCACAGTGACCTACATTCCCACAGGACGACAGTGAGCACGACCTGGACAACAGCTGCTTCTTTTCCACACGATGCTCTTTCTCCATCGTCACCCCATGCCAGGCTCCCCCACGGCCTGCCTGGCTCCCGCGGGCCTCTGAAAATGCTGCTGAGAGTGACAGAATGATGGCAGTGGACACGATGTTCGCTTCCCATCCCAAAGATGTCCTCTTGTTCTTCCTATAATTCCAGGTCTTCCTGTCACCCTGCAATATTTCTTAGACTTCTTAGAGGCTTCTCTTCCCTTTACATCTATTTTTCTTTCCTCTTAAAATATAGTATCCTCTGGGGCTCCATCCTCAACCATTTTATGCTTCTCATTTTCCTCAGACATTTCTAATAATACCTGTGGCTTCCGTTCTTCTTGGATGTCTCTTGAAAAATAGGGCTTTGCTCTGAGCTTCAGGCCAGCAAGTCTCACTGTACAGATGTCATTTCCACGTATAAGCAGGTCTCATATCAGGGATGGAGAGAGGGTTCAACATACACAAATGTTTAAATGTAATATAACACGCCAACAGAGCCAAAGAGTCACATGACCATCTTAATATAGAAAAAGCATTAGACAAAGTCCAACACTCATTCATGGTAAAAACCATATGAAAAATTGGAACCAAAAGTCTTTACCTCAATGTGATAAAAGCCATCTATGACAAACCAACAGTTAACATCATACTAAATGCTCGGAAACTAAAAGCTTCCACTCTAAAATCAAGAACAAAACAAGATGTCCACTATCACATCTCCTATTGAATGCAATTCTGGAAACAGCCAGAGTAATTAGACAACAGAAAGAAATAAAATAATATAGGGTCCAGGGAGTTGGCTCAGTAGAATAATCACTTGCCTGGCAAGCACAAGGGCCTGTGTTCAATCCTCAGTTCCACCAAAAAAGAAATAAATGAAATAATATAAAGATAGGAAAGGAAGAAGATAAATTGTTATTATTTGCAGATGACAGGATACTCTACCAAAAGACTGGAGATCCCCAAAACACCACCAAAAGACTTCTAGATTTAATATTTAAATTCAATCACATAGCTGAATATAAAATTAGATGCTCAAATCAACAGCAGTCCTGCACCAAATAACAAACTCACTGAGAATAAATTAGAGAGACAACAACATTAAAGAATGAAGTACTTTGGAGTCAATCTAACAAAGGAAGTGAAAGATGTCTACATTGAAAGCTACAGAACTCTGAAAAAGGAGAAAAAAGAGGAAAATGGAAAGATGTCCCTGCTCTTAGATAGGAAAAGCCAACATAGAGGAAAAAGGCCATACTCCAAAAATTTTTACTTGGATTTAATGCAATCCCAAACAAAATACTATTAGCATAACTCACAGAAGTAGAGAAAAGAACTGTGTGGTGCTGGCAAATAAATAAATAGACCTGAGGACCAATTGAACAGATTAAAAAATGCAGAAACAACTCCAAACACACTCAGGCAGCTTATCTTTTCATAAGTATTTTCTTTTTTCTTTTTTAAAGAGAATAAAAAATAGGAAACATAAAACATTAGAAAACATACTAGACAAAATGATAGGAATTCAGCAATGAAATAAAAAAGGAATTCAACAATGGTTGTTGCATTGCACATAGTTGTCTTCAAATTAGACTTGTTCAGACTACTAGATAGAAGCAACCAAAATTAGTCAAAAAATGAAGAGAAGAGAGAAAAAAATGTAAGCATTAAGTTTGGATAACTGTACTGCTGACTTCTGTTGGTCTACTGAAAAGCACCATCTTGTCTTCACAGCTGGACCAAGCACGGGAGGGAAGATGTCCTCTTTAACAAATGGCACTGGAAAGACTGGCTTTCCATATGCCAAAGACCAAAGCTATGCCGTGTGTTTTACCATACACTACACTACAATCCAAATGGATCAAAGATCTAAATATTATAGCAAAACACACTAAATCTGCTGGAGACAGTGTAGGTAGAACTCCTGAAAATGTAGCTGTAGGCAAAGACTTCATAAGCAAAACCTAGACTACAGGAGAAATACTACAAATCAACCAACAGGATCTCATCTGTTAAAAAGGCTTTTGTACAGCAAATAAATAAGCAGATTGAAAAGACAACCCACAGAGTAAGAAACATTTTTATCTGGTTGTTCCTCAGACAAAGGGCTAGTGCCTAGAGCACATAAAGAATTGAAAAGTATCAGACCCTGCAAATTTAAAGACCCAACCCAAAAATGTGTATCTAAAATGAAGGTAGATGCTGTAGAAGTACTCAATAAATCTATTAAAAAAGTTCAACATTACTGGTCATTCAAAAGATGCAAATTAAAATAATGCCAAAATTGCACCTCACCTTAAAATGAATGATTATTATCAAGAAATCAACCAGTATCAAATGCTGACAGGGCTGTGGGGAATTTTCCATCCTTAGTCATATCTATTTCTCTTTTCTCAATCAACAGCCCTATTACTTATCTAGCACATTCCTGACATGATGTTTTAGCTATTTTCTCTTTGCTTTCCAATCCGGACTCCACATGCACTCACAAAGAACTGCAAACCACAGACAGGATTATTCCTTGTTCTCTACTGTAGTGAACTTGGGACGAAGGTAAAATTTTCCAACTTGGCATACAATGTTATTTACTGCCTACTTCTGATCAGCCTCAAAATCTGTTGTGCCTCTTCCTCCTCCCCAGAAAAATAATTATTCCCTGAAAAAAAAATGCATTCCATGTTTTGAGGAGGATATGGGTCCTCATCGCTCCGTAAAGGCAAAGCTACTGGTCCTTGAAGTCTCAGGAATGAGCTCAAACATCACCCCCAGGAAGTCCTGACTCCTTGACTCTTGTTGTCTCTTGTTTGTTTGTTTTTGTAAGAGTTCTTTAAGCAGCCTGTCCTCCACCATAGTAAATATCATTGTCTGTTCTGATATTTGCTTGCCTATTTAAGAATTTCCCAGCTGCACTTCAAGCATCCTAGAAGACAAGAGTAGTATCTCATATTTGCATTTAAAATAGGCACAGTGTTTACCACATATTGAGCATTCAATACAGATAAATGTTTTATGTGATTAATCTAAAGGTATTTTGGGAATAAATGTTTAGGTCAGCGATATTTGAAAATGGATGCAAGTAAATCACTCTATTTAATTAAGCCTGTCTCCCCATTCTCTGAAAATACCAGTTTACTGGGAGTTAGATTTCTAAAAATTTGTTTTCCTAAAGTTATTCCTCTGAAATTTTTTATTATGTAAATGCTTTTACTTGAAGCACTACATTGCTATCAGATTACATCTCTTTTCAGAGTTAGAGAAGATAATGCTTTGATATATATGGGCTCTATTCAAACACCAAAAGAATTTTATCCAAATTTTCTCCTTCCCTTTTAAATTTTGGCAATTCAGATTTTCAAAGCAGTAATATTTTCATCCTACCCAAACTTCCTGGTAGGCTGAACAATACATTGTCCTAATTCCCAGAAACTCTGAAGATAGAACTTTGCACAACAAAAGAACCTTCCCAGATATAATAGGGGCTAAGACCCTAATTAGCACAGGAAGACTGTTGAAGATTGCCCAGTGCCACTGCATTTTTGTAAGAAGCAGCCAGCACATCAGAGAGAGAGAGAGAGAAAAAGAGTGAAACTGAAGACAGAGAAGGAAAGATACACTTACAGGGTAGAGGGAGTGGCCACAAGCCAAGGATACTGGGTGGCTTCTAGGAGGTGGCATTTATAACCAGAATATGGGTTCTTTCCTAGGGTGTCCAGAAAATCCAGCCATCAACAGATATTTTGTTTATAAACTTGTGATGCTGATTTCAGATTGCTGGCTTTCAGAATTGTGAAATAAATAAATTTTTACTACCTGCAAGCATTAAGATGGAGGTGATGTTTACTGAGAAATAAGATAAAAATACTACAGATTTTGGTACCTGAACATGGGATGTTATTGTAACAAAGACTAAAAAGCAGCAGGCCTTTGTACCTGGAGGATGAGTGGAAGCTTACATTTGAAAGAATGACTCTGAATTACTTGAAAAGATTTTTAAAATAAATATGGATGTTAGTGACTTTGCTGGCAAGGATGCGGAATAATTGCAGGAGCATGGTGTAGCACACCTCGACTGCCCCGCCTAGTACAGGGTGGACAGGCCGTCTGTGGAGGTGCAGCAGCTGAGGGGGCTGCCAGTAATGCCTTCTCGGGAAGTGAGGGGCTTGTTTTCCTCCTTTGGAAACTAGGGAAAGGATCTGACTGCAACACGAGAAAACTTAGCTGCATTATGTCCTACAATTGCACAGAAAGTAGAACTTGTAAGTCATGATCTTAACATTTGGTTGAAGAGATTTCAAAACAATAAATGAAACATGTTGGAAGGGTGACCCTGACTCTTCTTATTCATACTCTAAAATGTGAGAGGAGAGACTAGACAAAGGGAAGAAGTTTTCAGCCAAAATGAATGAGGACTTAATGACGAGGAAATTGCCAGCCACTTTAGGTGGCGAGAATTGCTCAAATTAGGAGGTTCTCTATCACAGCAGCAGTGAGCCAAGACGTAGTTAGGAAACATTTTCCGAGTACCCCTCAGAACAGAATCATACAACGGGCTATTGGAGAGACAGGGCCTGTGTCAGACTGCTTCAGCCCACCCAGCCTAGGTCAATAATAGTGTGGAGCTCACCTCCAAGACCTGAGAGAGCCTCCTGCTTACGGAAGGCTTGTGTGCAGCAGCACAGGGGGAGCCTGAAGGTCATGGGAGCTTCTGAGAACGGCAGCAGAAGCACTGCCAGCCTGAGCTGAAAAGAGTAAGAGCGCATGGAGCAGGGGAAGGTTACCAGACTTTCAAAACTCTACAGAAACAAAACAGACTAATAAATGATTCCCCTGAAATATGTGAAAATGTAGGTGCCCTTCAAGAACACTCAAGGGTGACTCAGAACAGAAGCCTGGCGTCCAGAGGGAAGAACTCAGGGCTCAGAGTTCCACAGATCAGAGCCATGTCGAAACCACAAGAGATTGTTCCAGATCTCCTACATATGACTCAAGGGAACAACTCAACATGGAGAGGTAACAGTCATAAACATACACACAACAAATAAGGAGACACAATTTCATAAAACAAACAGTAATGTACCTGAGAAATCAGATAAATGCCAACTTTCCCAAAAGAGTTAAAAGTCATTATAGCAGAGTGATATGTGTGCATACCTGTGTTTAATAGCAATGCAATTCAAAATAGCTAAATCTTGGAAACAGCCTATGTATCCATCAACAGGTAATGGGGGGAAAAAGAAAGAAAAAAAAAGATATCCTAATGCAGCACATATAATGCACCTAAAAGGTACTTGGACTTAATACAATCATCTTACACATTGTATGTGTCCTTTGGCCTGTCAGTCTGGTTTACTACCTGTATATATGAGAATTTACTTTTTGAAGTCTTGTAAGTTAAATACATGGAAATGTAAAAGAGGGTGGAGGAAGGGTAAAAAGAAAAGAATTGCAATGTGTTATGTCTGGGTGCCGATTCCCTACAGCGAATGCAATCGTTGTATTGAAAGAACCTGTACTAACGAACGTCAAGAAATGAGAAAAGCGACAAAACAGTCTAGCTGAATTAAAAAATAATTTGTGTTTACATCTCCTCCCTTCCTCTCCCTTCCCCTCTTCTGATGGCAAGTATCTGTGCCTGCTCTTCTGGACCTATCTAACTGCTGGATGTTAGGAGTAGTCAGTTGACTTCCTCCTTTTACAGGCTCCACTGAGAGGAATTTCAGGCCCAGGACTCGCACTGACCTCCTCATCAGGTGAGGAGATGTGGACCTTTGGAGACAGTGGTGTTTAGAGGAGAGTTACAGTGGCCTGAGAGTGTGGGGGAGTGTTTGGATTAGTGTGATGTGTTTCACACAGGGAGAACAATGCAGTCAGCATGGACTTCGGTGGGATGAATGATGTCAGCCCCCATCACAAACACAACCCTGTATGACTCCTCGGATCCCATGAACATGTTAATCAGCATGGGGAAATTACAGATGGATGAGGGCTCTGATTTGGGATGAGATTATCCTGGGTTACCCAAAGGAGGCAGCATGAGCAAATAGCACAAGGTGATTGGACAGTGAAAACTAGAGGGCCCAAAAGAATGAAGAAAAGATGAGAAAAGAGACAAATTATAGGAAACCAACATGCAGGAGGGAGAAAGGGGTGCCAGCCCCTGGACGATAAAGGCGCCAAAGAAAGAGATTCTCCCAGAGCTGCCTAAAAGAAGCAATCTGATTGAGATTCTTCCCAAGAAAATTATTGCAGTGTTCTTCCCGCTAGGATAGTTGAAGAATGACCGTGTGCTCTTCTGCATTGCTTCGTAGGTGGTGACTTTTACAGCAGCAATAAAAATTTAATATCCCTGGTTTTCCTTTACAAATTGAAATAAAACTTGAATAGCTTAAGTCTCCCATATTAAAATTACAAATAAACTTCTTAGAATGAAGCTATAATCTCTTTTTAATTAAAATTTGAAGGTTGAGGGTGTAGCTCTGCAGTAGAGAGCTGCCTTAGAATGTTTGAGGCCCTAGGTTCAATCCCTAGCACTAAAAAGGAAAACTATAATTTAAATTTGAATACCAAATAAAATGGTACTAAATGAGTATAATAGATGACATACAATGGAATAACACATAGAGAGAATCTCACAAAAATATCTTGTGTAAAACCCATACTGTAACCTAAAATCTACTGGGTCTCTTTTCTTGTTTTACTGCTAACTGGATGGATAATTTTGTGTTAAGCCTTTGTCTCTGTAAGCCTTAGGTTTTCCAACTGTCAAATTATATATATATATTTACATATGTGTATATACTTTTTTATTAGTCGTGGAATATGCCATGAATTTTTTAATCCATGAACAGTTAATAGTCACACAAACTATCAGATCAATGCTATCATAATTTCAGTTTTACAGACAAGGAAACTGAGGTACTTAGCACCTTTTAGGGAAAAGCAAATGTGGTGACTGGCTGATCAAGAATTCTCAGCTGGTGTTTTACCACAGTCCACACACTGTGACGGCCACATGAAATTCAAGCTTGTGCCCATGGAGAAGCACAGCTACTTTATCACTAAACCTCTAAAACATTCAAGGAAAATCTTTCCAGAGCTAAAGGAGTCTAAGAATAACCCCAAGGGGCTGGCCCTAAGGTTTGCATAGTTCAAATAGTATGAAATGATCACTCTCGGTCCCTTAAAATCACTGGGCTATTGAAGTTTGCTTCAAGGAAATAAAACTGGGGGCTGGGGAGATAGCTCAGTAGAGTAAGTGCTTGTCTAGCAAGTGAAAGTGCCTGAGTTCAATCCCCGGTTCTGCAAAAAAAAGAAAGAAAAGAAAAGAAAAGTGAACTCCTGTAAGTCCGCATACTTTGGCTGAACAACTTCTATCCCCTCAAGATCTTGGAATTTATAATTCAACTCCCCAAGAAAAACAATTTTAAAGAGAATGACATTAAAAGCATCCTTGTTCTAAGGGATATTTTTTTTTTAAGTTTAATCTGTCCTTTCTGGGCATGTGTTTATTGTATTCCAACTTTTACTCTTGGAGAAGCAGAAGTACCACCATCTCTAAAATGTCCGAGTGTTGGTCTTAAAACATAAACGCTTAAAGTTGAGCATTTTGTTTTTATCTTCGAAAGAACTGCATAAATATTTCCAAAGAAAGCCGCAGAATGCCTGCCCTCCCAGGAAAGTGCCTGCGTTTCCCGAACGGCGCTCTCCGCCGCCCCCCACGTGGGTCCCGACACTCCCGCGCACCACCAGCTGCCTGCACCGCTGCACCCCAACCCTCCGGCTGCACCCCGACCCGCGGCGGTGCTGTGCAGCCCGCCTGGAAGGCCACCGCCTGCAGGCCGGAGCTCCGGTGCCCTCAGGTTTCAGGCTGCTGGTCTCTGAGCTCCAGGACCGCATTTCTCATGGAGAAGCCTGAAGAGAGAAGCAGGATGCGGAGGAGAGGTCTCCCGAAGGCTTTCCTCCTCAGCTCCACCGAGGCCTTCCACCACGTGCTCCCTGAGAGTGGGGTGAAGAAGCCAGACCCCAAGGCCCGCCGCGGCCTTTGGGCTCCTCGTCCCCCTCGGACGCCTCCGCCCGCGCATCCTGGATGACCAGCGCTGAGGCGGCAGCATCGCAGAGACGCTCGGTCCGCGTGGAGTGAAGAGAAGGCGGCCGCTCCCGCGCCATCCTCCTCGGCACAAAATGGGAAGAGAGCCCACGGGAGGCTGTCGTGAAGGCAGGGCTCCCAGACGGAAGGCGCTTGGAGAGCGCCTCTTTCCTTGAGTGGCTGTCCACCAGATACTGTTTTCTATTGTTCTTGCCCAAATAAATTTTCAGACCTCCCCAACAATGTCTTGCGTTACTTAATTCTTTCCCTTTCACCATCAAATTCTTGAAAAGAGCAGTCCCTACTCTTTGTTTTCATTTCTTCAAAATGTGTTTATGTCTCAGCCCTGCAAACTGCTTCATCCTTCCAATTTTCTACTATTTTTTTCCTGTCCGGGCCTATTAATGACTTCCTGGTTACCATATGTTCATTCTCACTCCTTAATAATTACTTTCTAGCCTTCGCGTTGTTTCGTGTCTCTTGGAATAGTTTCCTTCTAGCTCTTCGCTCCGGCCCTTTCGCGTAGCTCCGTCTCGGTTTCCCTAAGACGTGTCTCCGTGAAGTCATTAGGGCTTTTTCCTCAGCCACTTCTTCCTCTGTAATCTCTCTTTTGGCAGTCTCATTTATTTTGGCAATGTCTTAATTTTTTTTCCTACAATGCTTTGCTGTTATATTAATGCAGAGACTACAGCCTAGAGACTTCCTGTTTTCCTTTCCCTATTACAGAGGAAGACATAATGAAATACGCACCTCATGCAGCCCCTGTCTGGCTGTGTCACCAGCAGTCCCTAGGCAGGACTTCCAGGAAGTGGGTCCTAAGGCGACAGCCTTGGACGACACACTTCTGCAGCTTTCTCCTTCATCCTTTTTCTCTCCCAACTGTGGACGTGACCCATGAAGAACCTGGACCGCGGGAACACATGTTTCACTCCAGGAAATGCGCAAAAGAAAAGACAGCGTACCTGGATGCTCCGCAGTGTCATGCAGCCACTGTGCGGACAGAAATTTTCATTACTGGACTCCTGCTAGCATGAAATTGTCCCAGAGACAATAAGTGCCAATTTAACATCCAGACTTTCACCTCAAACTTATTTCCCGAATCAACCTGTCTTCAACGCCAAAGCCAACTTCCACGTCAGACATCCATATTTCTAGTCCTAGTACTCTCATCTTCACATCATCCCACCTCCCTCCCTTCACGGCCACTGCTCACGTCCATGATCACTGTGGCTTTCAGGCCACTGCCTAAACACCCCACAGCTATATTTGACCCCTAAGTCTACCCCTAAAGTCTAGACAGTGATATGCCCCTGTACTGTCAGCAACTCTGAAGACTGAGGTTCATGAGGTCAAGGGCAGACTAGGCTACATAGCAAGACCCTAGGTGAATAAAAAAAGAAGAAAGAGAAGACCTAGACTGAGTTTCTTGCCCTTACACAGTCTCTAATATGAAGCTTTTGCAACAGATTTATTCAAATAAAAATATAGCTGTGATACTAATAATGACGGTCATGTTTCAGTGCCACTTCCAAGCAGTCAATTTTATGATTTCTGCCTGCACTGATGCTTCACATTGGATACCTCAGTGTTTAAATGTCTTATTTCCTGAGCCCTGGTTATAACTGACTTTTTATTGCTCTTTGAATTTCAAAAACCCAGCTGTTTGGGGCCCTAAGTGAGCAGGCCATCTCCTGGGCCCAGGGGAGACGGCACGTAGCAGGGACGTGCTGCTGCAACCCTGCTGCGTGACTCTCAGTCTCAACTCAAATCCTACTTCCTGTCTTTGCAAGCCTCGGGAGGGGAGCATGTCCTGAGCTGTCTGTATCCTAATGCATTCCAGTCTTACACAGCCTGATCATTTTTTTGATAGCTTTGACCTTCCGTTTTCTGACTCATCCACTATGTAAAGCCTGCATTTAGCTGTGTCTTCTCTAAACACATTCCTCCTCCCTTTCCAGCCAACCACCGGGGATGTTTGCAATCCCTGATCCACACAGATATAGAGAAATCTGTAGCCATGAACTAAAACAATGGTTCCTAGAAGTCCAACCTAACTCATCCACCCTCTGAGCTGCACTGCAATTGCACTAATTAATTACAAAAGACAGTGTTTATGACATGTAATGAATGATTATCACTAGCAGAAGGAGATCTGAAAACACATCTTACAAGGTAGGTAAAGTTAAAGAAGTTGTTCGCAGGGAGTCCTTTAAAACAGTCCAAAGGGGGAGATCCCCTTCAGTAAAGACCATTTCAGCCCAATTCATGTGACTCAAACCCTATAATCATAAAGGTAAAGCAAAGTCTTGAAAAATAAAGGTGGATCAATATAAGGCACTCACAGCAGGTGCAAAAAAATTTTCTATGTGAAGAAGCAAAACCCCATGAGTTCCTTCTTCAGCCCTGACGTCCAGTCAGGAATCATGTACCTTAGGAGAACCTGTACTGTAACAACATGTAACTCAGTTGTACTCCAAATTTTCGGATCAAGAAGATTATGGAACCACAGAGAAATGTATTTGAGGATCTAAAGTGAGCCCAGGGAGAGTCACATGGAGAGAAAAAACATTTTCTCAAGCTTTCACAGAAAGCAAATTGGTC
>NDGN011105096.1:0-10237 GCA_002564285.1 Tympanoctomys barrerae | reverse complement strand
GGGAGATAGCTCAGTGGAATAAGTGCTTGCCTGTCAAGCACAAGGTCCTGAGTTTGATCCCTGGTACCACTAAAAAAAAAAAAAAAAGACTACATGCTGAATGTCTGCACAAGTGAGAACTTCCAGGTCCCCAAACGAGGATCATCTTGGACTCTCACACGAGACCCTACTCCTGATAGCAGGTGCTTGGAAGTGATGCTTTCTGTCCCTTCTGAATCCAAAGGGGCTTTTACTCAGCATTTCTCTTACCTCTGTCCCTGCCATGATAAAAGAGCAACACTAGACAGTGATCAACAAGCTGCAGCAGCAGAATCCACCAGCCAAAGTGACCTGGGAACGGGCACACGAGCTGCCCACCGCTGGGCAACTGGACCAGCTTGGGTAGCCGGCTCCCTTCAGTCCTTTCTACTGTGCAGACTGAAGGAGATCAGCTCTGGCGTATAGTGCACACCCGCCAGTGGCCAGTGCTGCTATTGTTGTTGTGCTTGTTGCTCAGCATCCAAGGACATTTGCTTGAGACTCAGTCACTCTAGCTGTCACTCCAAGCAGGCACATGTGACAGCTCTACAAGGGCTCTGAGACTGCTGAGCGTAGTAGAAGCCCACCAGTAGTGACAGAAAGCCAGGGAAGTTCGGAGATACCATGACTCCAAAGGACAGCCAGAGGGCCTGGTTGCGCTAGCAGCACCTTCTCAGAGAGAGGAAAACCCTCACTGGTCAGTGCTGAGTGTCATTTATATTCAGGGTAGGCACAAGCCACAGGGACCGTGTGTGTGTGTGTGTGTGTGTGTGTGTGTGTGTGTGTGTGTTTGTGTTCACCCTGGCACAAACTAGTATTGAGTGCATATCTGAGTGGGTCAGTGAGAGTCCAAGGGTACCAGGGCACCCTGCCCTTATTCCCCAGCAGATCGGAGGCTCTGAGCTCTACCTGTTCTTGAAGCTTGTGCTTCTCCTTCTTTGCTTCTTCCAGCTGCACCTGCAGCTCTTGGATCTGCCCAATGTCAGCTGCAGACTGGCAAAACAAACAGTGTCACTACAAGACCACAGGCCTTGCTGGGAATACTGCAAGGGACTCCCATGAGTGTCCCTTCTCCCTCACCCACAGATGTCTATGTCTTTCAGGACTCCAACAGCAATGGTCACTTCTCAAACAGTATCTCTCCCACCATCCCAACCTCCTCCTTCTCAGTGTTGGCTGAGTCACTCCAATTACCTCAGCCTATGGCCTGTCCGCTGCCCCGCACTTCATGATGCACCCTAGACAGCCCAGACTGAAACAATCTGGCCACAGGGCAGCAGGAAGAACTGCTCTAAGGTCAAGTATTGAAGTCCTGACTTGGCCATGGCAAGCCAAGAAACCCCTCTGCAACCTGGTCTCCCCATGTATAAAATGGGCTAAGAACATCTGCCTGGCCACTATTCATAGGGTTCGTTCAGAGATTCCAGGCTGTGGTGGAAAGAAAAGATCCTATGAAAAGGTAGAGCCAATGACTGAGCTTGCTTATCTGTGCAGAGAGGAACTCCTGAGAAATGAGACGCCTCTCCACTTCCTACTTCCCATGTGTATTCACTAAATTTTTATAATGGTTGTAAGTACATGTTGGTTTTATAACTCAACAAATAAACTTACATTTTGGGCAAAAATGAGTGATTGACTAAGGCAAAAGGTGGCATGGACTCTTGTGCTAGCTATTACAGTGCTAGTGATACCAACCATTAATCGCTTTTGTTACGAGGGCCCCTTGTCCAGCAGAAGCACCCTCTGCTCGAGTCTCTGTTGGCTGTGTGGAGCCTGGGGGCACTGGCCCCCACTCGCAGTGTGGAAGACATTCATTGGTCTCAGGTGAGGCTCTTCTTCCCCATTATGTATATGGGAAATCATCTGGGGCTCCTGGTCACCTCTCCCAGCTCTCAGAGCTCCTGCCGCACCCTTGCTGGCATCCTGCCTGCTAGCCATTCCCCAGCTGTCTATCTGCTCATCTCCACCCTTCCTGCCTGGTGCAAGCCACGGTGTTTTTCTCTTGCACAGCTGGAGCTGTCAGTCATTTAATAGAGATTCACTGGGCACTGGCTCCTTGCTGAGCACTCTTCTCAGCTCTGGAGGCAGCGCTGGACATGGCAGAGGACGGTCCTGCCCCTGTGGAGCTGACAAGCCAGTCCATCCTCTGCAATTATTCTGGCCCTTAAATATCTATCCAATAATTCCAATCATCCACAAAATAAGACACGAGCTCATTACAGTTTCTAAGACCCTGAGGAGACTCCTCTCCTGGCCTTGCTAAGAGAACTCATCTGGCACACATTCCCCTCACTGGCTTCCTTTCAGCCTCTCAAAATGTACCACCACAGCCCCCTACACATGCTGCTTCTTGTGTCTGGAATACTCTGCAGATCCCTACTTTCCCACTCTGATCTAATTAACTCCTGCTCCTCATTCCAATTCTTATCCAGTGCCACTTCCTCAGAGAAGCCTTCTGTGACTCCCAGTAGAGGTTCAGACTCACAAAACCATGTTCACTTTCATTTTGGGTTCAGTTTTCAAGTCCCTTCTCTCCTCTGGGGGATGATGTGATAAGGCCTGCCCAGCTCATGAACCCTGAACTACATGGAGGCAGGAATGAGAAGGGGACAGGCAAGCAACCCCCGCCGTTCCTCACATGTGTGTGGTGCCACACAGACAGGGCATCCTCAATAAACAGGAGGTGGGCAGGTGAATTAATGGATAGATGAATACATTTCTAGATAGTGAATGAATAAATGAGTGGAAGGATGGATGGATGGATGGATGGTTGGATGGATGGGTTGATGAATAAAATGATGGGATTGGGGTGGGTGGATAAATAGATAGATAGCTGGGTAGATGGATAGGTGAATTAATGGCTTGGTAGTTGTATGGATGGGGTGATGAGCAAATAGATAATGGATGGGCTGATAGATGTATGATTAAATCAAATGTTTTCTGGGTAGAGAGGTCCTCTAGAGATGCACCCGCTATCTGAAGGTGATAGTCTCCTCCCTTAGGGTAACATGAAATTTCTAATTCTTGCCCATCTGGCACATATTCCTCTAAAATCCAAAGACCAGGGAACAGTCCAAGTGCTTCGACCCCTTCCGCGTTCCTCTGTCAGCCCGCCCCGCAGAAGCGTGCACTTCACCTGGGCAATGAGGTCCTTGTGCTTCTGCATGAGGTCATTCAGGTCGTCCTGGTCCTCGTCAATGCGCTTCAGGAGATCTGCCCGCTCAAACTGCAGCCGGTACAGCTGCTCATCCACCTGGCAGGAGGCAGGCCAGCAGCTGGGGTGAGGTCACAGGGCGGCAGTGCAGGAAGGAGCCTGACAGGGAACAGGGCCCTCGGCTATGGGAGCATGAGGTTGTGGTCATCTACAGGTAAGGGCGGTGGGCGGCAACGCACGTGCTGCTGCTTTGTGTGTGTGTGCACTGGGTGTGCAGATGACGGGGTGAGCTACTCATGTGAGCACCCGTAGGAGTCTATGTAGTGCATTTTACACACACAGTACAGACACAGAAGTGCACACCTGTAACCTCCCTGAGAACAAGGACTTGGTTTTGCTTACAGGTGTATCTCCAGCACTAAGCACCAGGCTGGGATTACAGCAGGCTCCTGATTAATGTCTGTTAGGTGGGTGGACAAATCTGCTTGCAGACTTCTGAGGGCATTTATTTTGTACGTGAGTCTGGTGGTTTTGTATATAAGTGCATGGGTTCAATCCTGTATGACTCTGTGTGTGTGTGTGTGTGTGTATAAAAATGTGTGTGGCAAGTCCCTCTTAATTTAGTGCAAAGAAAATTTAGGATGAAAGGGCCAGAAGGAATCATGAGATAAGCTTTTGCTTATAAATCTCTAACTCTACCTATACCTTTATGATTTTTCACACTGAATATAAATCTAAGCCAACCCTGTATACCCAGACAGGAGCACTGAAGCCATACTCAATGTCCTCCCAGGTCACGGACCTAGAACGTGTTTATTTGTCCCCATTTGGTGGAGAGCACAAAGTAGACCTATTATAAATGGCAGGATCATTTTATTGTAGTGAATCAAAGTGGGGTCATGAGAAATACCTTCATCTTCTTATAGGAAAAATATATAGTTCAATACTAAGGACCAAATCCTTCATGAAGATGAGCACACAGTAGGACTACTATAGTTGCCTGGGAACCATGTACAGTGGTGAGCACATTGTGGGTACACAATAAGCATTCAGGTTCCCACTCAAGGTGCTGAGGCTCATACCGGCTGCATCCTCACAGTACTGAGCACACAGTAGGTCCACAACAGGCTCCCTTGCTTACCTTACCTTTGCAGATGGACGTATATACAGTAGGATCTCTGCACAGTCAGAATGCAAGTGTTCAACAGATCCACAGTAAGTGTCCCTGTCCTTCCTATAAAGCTAAATTATGAACGGAGGTCTACACTCCAAGGCAGCACCCAGTAGGTCCAAAATGGAGATCTAGGTCTCCAAGGTGATACCAACTATGCCCACAATGGGGCACATACAGTAGCTTCACAGTAACTGCCCCTTTATAGCACTGAGCACCCAGTAGGCCCACACTAGTGCAGGCATCCCCAACTGCAGGAAGGGACAGTACCAAGGTCTTGCTCCGGGTCATGTTCTCCAGCTCACTGTGCATGCTCTCCAGGTCCAGAGTCAGCGCCTTCTGGGTCTTCAGGGCATCCTCACACTTGGCCTCACTCTGTTCCAGCTGGACCAGGCCATGGGGGACAAGGAAAAAGCTGAGTCCCGCTGAAGCTGCCGCCCCGAATGCCAACCCCCAGTGCAGCCCAGCCCACTCTTCAAGGACAGCCGGGCAATGTCACCTCATCATCAATGCACACCACAACCAGCGGAACTAATGTATCTGCATCTCAGGCAGCCAGGCCCTGCACCCACTCAAATATCCCAGGCACAGACATACATCTGAGCCATGACTGCAGCCCTGGGGTGTGTGCCACGGGCCCGTGACACCCTGCACTGCCAGGCGCATGACACTCAGGGAGTGATCAGCCCGGCCCTGCCCTCCTCAGGGGGATGGGCAGGCATAGGTCATGACCACCTCTGGGGAGCACAGGAAAGAAGGGGTGCAGGATGGGGAGAAAGAGATGAGAAATGCTGGAGGCATCCCAGAGGCACATCGAGGGCCGGTGGGCACCTGCCAAGGCAGAGTTTCTCAAGCAGGATTTGGGGTTAAAAGTCTGTCTATAAACCTGTAAACTGTGAAGTATTCTGCTCACGAGCATTCTAGATCCACAGTTTTTATAAGGTTTTCAAAGGCTAAAAGCCACTGACTTAAATCTTTCTCTAGCACTTTCTTTCTCTTCTTGTGTCCACTTGCACACAGTCAGTCTTTTATTCTGGAAAGTGAGGCCAAGATAGGCACAACTACCTGCATCAGCAGACCCAGAAAACAGGTGCTCCCCCCGGAGAACCTACACCTGCATGCAAAACCAAGCCCAGTCTGAAACTGGCAGCTTCTCCTTGATTCCTGAAGTCCAGAAACTCCAAACAGAAAACTCACCTAAGAAAACACTTAGGGCTCAGAGAGACGCAGCACAATGCCTGAAGCCACACAGCTGCAAAGCAGAAGTGTGTTTCCCTGCAGAGCACACCTTCCAAAACCCCAGGCAAGACTTCATCATGAAGCTGCTGCTGGCAGACAGACAGACAGAAAGTTTCCTCTTATGTTCTCGTCTGTTCCTCTAGCCCAGTCTTCCCAGTGCACACTGCAAATACCCCCATTTTACAGATGAGGAAAGTGAGGCAAGGAGCAGGAAGGGTCCTGGCCTGTGGGTGGCAGTGGACTGCCCATGTCTGAGGCGCTGGGACTTCAGGAGACCTCCCACATTGGCGTGCTTGCCCAGCCTGTCCAACCGCCAGGGGCTGAACACTCAGCCACCTTTCCGAGCTCCCAAGAACACTGCGATCCTACAGGTGGGTACAGCTCAGGGCCTACAAAGGAAAACTGGGTGGCTCGTTTCCATGGCAACTGGGGGGAGAGAGGCACAGGGAGGAAAATAATGCAGAGCACAGAGGGGTGGCCAGCACTTAAAGCACAATCAGTGGTGGTGCAGATGAGGTGTCAGATGTGAGGCTGCTTCCAGCAGGTGATCCCAGACTCTCTGGCCAGCTAGACAGTGGCAGGAGGGCTCCCTGAAAGCAGAGCAGACTGGCAGGGCACAATCTGACCTTCCTTGGAGTCAGGGGCCTCAAATAGAGAAAACATTTTAGCTAAGATGTAAAAGATGCAAAAGAGGCAGCTTTGCAGATTAGGAGGAACAGCGCCCTGGGCAGAGACAGCAACAAGTGCCAAGGTCCTGTGGCAGGGAAAGGAACAAATGAAGTTCTTGAAAGTGGAAGGGCTGCTGGTGTGGCCAAGCCACTATGCAGAGAAGGGAAGGAACAGGGCAGAGGTCAGATGGGTGAGCTTGGCCTTCTATGTCTAGGTTAGCTATCGTCTCCATCTTCAGAGAAGCCTCCTCTAAGGAGGTAGGTGGTGCGACCTCCCTTGGCGGGACTGGGGCAGGACTGGGGCCAGTGGAAGACAGAAGAGCCAGGAAGGCTGTGGTTCTCCAGAAGGGATGAAGCAGGTGCTCCAACTGCAGAGAAGTAGGAAGACATGGAAATTTCCACACTGTCGAGCAGGCACAGAACAAAGGTGAAGCAGTAAGAAGCAGATGGGCCATTAGAGGAGCTGATAACACATATAACAGAGGAGGAGCTGCATGATAGGGTGGGGGCAGCATCATGCACGGCTCTGCTGCTGGGCCAAGGAGCCCAAGCCAGGGAGAGCAGGTGAAGGAGGAGCGCAAGGGCAGGTAGGGCACAGGCAGCCTGCCCCACCTGCAGGCTCCACCTGCCCCATGCACAGCATCACCATGACCCCATGGGTCCTCTGGCCACAGCACACAGGTGGCTTTCTCTCTAGCCCCAGTTTACAAAAGGTCTCTGGAGCAGGATCCACAGGGCTGTGGGGCAAGGAGCAGAAGTATCATCCCTGAGGACAGCTGCTCGCTCTCCTCTCAGCTCCTACCCAGCTGGAGCTAGGATTAGTTTGGACTGCGTGTTTGGGCAGTTACAGCTCTGCCCATTCCTGCATCTTGGGGACCACTCCCGGGCACTGTGCATTCTCTCTCTGCTTGCTTCAAAAAGCTGCCATGGGGACAGAGGGGCACCATGAGTACCCGGGGATAATTGAGGAAACAGGCTTACGGCAGGTGGAGACTTGCCCAGTGTTCCCCAGCCAGCCAGCCTCTCTGACCCAAGTCAAGCCTGAGCCCTTACCACTGAGCTTCTCTGCCCCAAGGAAAGCCCCTACTGCATGGGCAAAATGGTAGAACTGCATGGGGACAGAGATCTGTAGTCCAGCCGGATGCTGCAGCTGCAGTGGATGCCACTTGACCGCCATCCCAAGGACCTGGACCAAGAGGAAGTCTGAAGACCAAGAGAGAACTCAACCTTTGAAGAGACAGATGGGGTGGCCCCCAGCAGCCCTTCTCTATGTTCTCTTCCTGGAACCTCCCAGCGGTGAAAGAGCTTACTCCACAGGGTGGGGAAGAAAGGCAGCAGGCACTGGCAACTCTAGGTGCCAGACGGCACAGTATGGAGCCAGACCTCAGGCTGCCTTTATCCACAGGTCACTTGAGCTTGCTAGGCCTCAGTTTTCTCATCCAGAAAATAGAGATGGTTACACCTGAGAATCTGTGCAAGATGAATCTGTGCAAGATTACTCCGTGAAAACACAGAAAGTGCTAAGCCCAGTGCCTGGCCCTGAGGAACACCACCAAATGCTGACAGTTGTTACTGTCCTTGTTGCTGTGAGTTCCTTTTCAGGCCTGGAAGAGCCTGGGAAGTTGGCATTTTTAGAGACGAAGAAAATAAAGCAGAGGCCAAAAGAGGACACAGAGCCAGGAAGAGCTTGAACCCAGCGCTGCATGAACTCGGAAGCCCTGGTTGACCATGAGGGACAGGGAGAAAGGTCGCTCAGCCCAGAGGCATCTACGTCAAGGAGGTCTAGGTTTAATGGAATCTCAGCCCCAGGGCTCCACCGGGCAGGCTCGAGGCTGACAAGCCACCTTCATGCCAAGCTTTAAAAGTTTCAATTTATGACACTTTAGGGAGTGAGAAGAAATACAGGCCCATCACAGGCTGATTTCCCATTATGGATGACCTGGCGTAAGAATAACTCACGGAACATTATTTCCATATTGAGGCATTTTGACTGATGTTTTTATGAAGTCGGGCAGCAAGTCACAGAAGGGCTGCCTCAGATCCTCCTGTGGAGGACAAACCGGCTCAACACTGCCCTGAAAATGCCTTTCCTGGGAGACATTAGAGAGGCAACCAGGGGCCAGGACCTCCTCAGGCCGGTTCAGTCCCCATCCCTCCCCGGCAGTCAGCCTGGCATCAAGGACCCTAGGTGACAGCTGACTTTTTGGCTTCGAGACCCAGTTACATCCCCATGGAGGGAGTCACCTGGGTTCACTCATGGAGGGTTGGAGATGTAGGGTGAGGCAAGACCCTGAGATTTGTACCTCTCTCCCTACCCAATTGCAGGGTGGGCCCAAGGCAGACTTTCAGCAGCAGAGGCTATCTGGTTTGTGTTCAAGGGCATCATGTCTTCTTCTCTCTTCCAAGCTTCGCTTGTTGTAGGATCCACACCATAGTGGCACAAGAATGGGATTCTGAACCCCTGAACACCTTCACCAAGGGGAAGGCTCCCCTCCCATTGCTCACAATCAGTCACTATATCCTCTCTTGTGAAATCAGCCTCTGGCCCCAAAACTCACGCTCTGAAAGGTGGATGCCCTCCGAAAGGGGCTTCAGGGCTTCCCCAATCCCTGGAGACACGGAGACAAGGGTCTCCATCTATGAAATGGACACATATCCACCCCAGTTCTCCCTGAACTACAGCTACAGGTTCAAACATGCTTCCCAACCCTAGGCTTCAGGTAAGTATCCCCAAGCTTTGCTGAGGCCCTGACACTGCAGTGATTGTAGCAGGATACTGCAGGGCCTGGAAGCCTGGAGTTCACAGGGGCAAGATCAGATTAGCATCACCAGCATTTGATTAGGATCAAATGTTGGTGGTAGGTAGTATACACTCTTTCCATACTCCGCTATAATGACAGGGGACCATGGACATCATCTAGAACTGCATGGTGCTTGAGCAATCCTGAGGTCAAGCAGAATTGAGCTCCAATTGCAGATCCTCTACCTCTGATCTGTGAACAAGTTTCTCAGCTACTCTGTTGGCTTGCTTCATATATGAAATGTGAGAGGAAATGTTCCTCATCCATGGAGCAGGATTTCAGGGGACAGCCATATAAGCTGCTACCCCAAAAGCTGTAGGAAGCCAAGGACAAAGCCTACCAGGATGAGGTCTTACTCTATTCTGCTTGAAACACTTTCTGTGTATGAATTTATTTAGTCTCCACCACTGTCTAAGATCATGCCAACAATCATCCCTGTTGCTCTAGTTAAAGACTGAAGAGGTTAACTGACTTCCTCAAAGTCTTAGATGTAAGAAGTATGGCAGAAGCAGGGGATGGACCGAGGCAGTCTGTCCCTGGGTTTCCACTCTAAGCCATTACACCACACTCTCACCACAGGTGCTCTGTAGCAGAAGCCTAGCATGGCACCTGCTCAGCCCCCTTCTCCATAGCAGCCCCCCATCTTCCCTGCAAAAAATGTCCATTCCCACACAACCATGTGCCGCTGGTCATGCTGGTCCCATGCCAGCCTAGAGAGGCTCAGAGCCCAGCCACACACAACAGAGCTTCTTCCTCCTGCTGGCCACGTGATTGGTTGAAGCCAACACCAGGACTTTTGTAGGAACTCTGGACACAAAGTTTCCTCTTTCTGAAGCACAACTTTAGAAGGCTGGAGTGTTGGGGACCCCAGTGCTACTAAAAAGGAAGTGTTTGCCTACGAGTACAAGCCAGCCTCGGAGGAACTGAGGCAGGAGGTATCTCCATACTTTTGATGATACAATTGGAGCAACTAGAACCTGCCACACCTGAAGGCAGCAAAGCTTCTCAGCTTTTCTCTTTTTTCTGCTCAAGCCAATTTGAGCAAAATTGCTAAAATCCAGAACCAGATGCAGGATGTATCAGATACAGATACAGGATATGGCAAAGGGATTTGGGGAATATATATATATATATATATATATATATATATATTTGGGGAAATATATATATATATATATATATATAT
>NDGN011105092.1:0-11741 GCA_002564285.1 Tympanoctomys barrerae | reverse complement strand
TTTCTTCTTTCTTTCCTTCCTTCCTTCCTTCCTTCCTTCCTTCCTTCCTTCCTTCCTTCCTTTTTCTTTTCATTCTCTTTCTTTCTTTTTTTTGGTGGAACTGTGGATAGAACACAGGCCCTTGCACTTGCCAGGGAAGTGCTTGTTCTACTGAGCCATCTACCTGGCCCCAATAGTCATTCTTTCAATAAAAATGGAATTTCATGGAAAATTGACAAGAACAATTTGTAGTCAAGTCTTTTTGCTTGAGACAAGCATTGTGCTTAGTTATGTAGCTGTGATATTTTTGGTTTCCTTTTTATCTTCTTGTGTAGAAAATAAAGTCATTTAACTGGGAAATTCAGAGACTTAGTCCTTGTCTCAGAATAAGAAAGACAAAAGTACTGAGGATGTAGCTCAGTGATAAGGCTTGGGTTAAATCCCTAGTACTGCACCCAAAAGAGAAACACCAATATGCCTAGTAAACAAATTAGAAAACATCTGTTGAAAGTTTCTCTGTGGAACAGCATTGATTTTAATTTGAGTCACATTCAGGGTACTGACTTGTGCCTGGAGCCAAAGTAGCTTAATGAATTTTGTCAAGTGAATTGATGACCAAAATAAGACAGAGAAAAAATACCTACACTGTGATAATCCTGCTTGGAGAAAAGTTACTCAAATATCCAGTTTCTAGGAAATACTGAAATTGTTTTAAAGAAGCATATGAAGCACCAATAAAAATGGTGAGATATACAATTTTTTCCTGCAACCAGCTGTTAATTTAAAAAATAACATACCTATGATAAAAAATTGGTAAGTAAAAGATGGAAAATATTTAACCAAGTCAAACTACAAAAACACAAGCACTGAAAATTTTTATGCAGTCACAGCTGGCTTTTTGTTGTTATTTTCTTAGTACCTTTTTTACATAGTTGAACTCAAACCATTTTATTATTATTATTGTTATTATTATTATATATTTAGTACAGGGTCTCACTACACAGATCAGACTCACAGTGATCCTTCTTTTTTCAGCCTCCCAAGTGCTGGGATTACAGGCACACACTACCAAGCCCAGTCTCAATTGCTATCTCAGCATGCCCTGGGGGCAGGACCAGCAGGCCTCTATGATGATCTAACCCCATTCGTTGCACTCTGCCTAAGCAGGTGCTTCAGTCTGCTGAGCTATCAGGCTGGCCCTATTCACACTATGGTTGAAATCACACTATCGTGTATATGCAATTTAGATAGCTTTTGTATTATACTTTGTTCAATTCAATGAATTAAAATACCTGTAAATTTAATATTGAATGAATGTTGCGTAATTACTTAGCCACATACTTAGTGATGTATATTCAAGTTGTTTCCCATTATTTTTCATGATACAAAACTAAGATGAAATTATTTCTCACATTTTTGTGTTTAATACACATGCAAATTTCAAGACATTATTGCCAGACCAAGTAGTATGAAATGTGTTATGGTTATTTATGTATAACCCAAATGTATATCCAATATACGTATTTACACAGTGAATTTATAATGCATATGAGGAGAGTTTCTATGTTATCAATTACTCTATATGCTATAAAATGTTTATATTTGATAATGTAATTTGAATAGTTAATAGTAGAAGTATCAGATTCTTCGTCTTTTTTTATGTATTTAGTACAAGGTCTACAGAGTCTCACTGCACAGATCAGACCCACTGTGACCCTCCTGTTTTCAGCCTCCCAAGCTCTGGGATTACAGGTGTGCACCACCATGCCCAGTCTCCATCACTGTCTCAGTGGACCCCAGGGGCAGGGCCAGCCGGCACCTTTATTTTTATAACTATCTTTTCGTGCACATCTATAATAAATCTTGGGCGATTCAGGGATCTGATAGCTTAGAAGGTATCATTTCTATCTTCACATTTGTCCAAGTTTTAAATAAAGATTGAGGCATGCAAGAGTAAGATTATTTATCTTAAATTTATACTTGTATTTTAAAAATTTATCAGATATTTGAATTAACATTTATTTTCATATTTATCAAATATTGTAGTACAGTTTAATATTATTTATGGATTGTATGACATTTCTTAAAGTTTATGTCTGAAGAGAGTGTCTCATACACCTAATTCTAATTAGAATTATTGCCTGAACATTAGTCTGAAGGATTTTATGTTTTCAATTTAAATAGGTCCTACCTTTTCCCTCAAACCCATTAAACTTAATGTTTAAAGTTATTTTATTCCTCAAAATAATTTGTATTTCATTGTATTTTTCAGCAAGGTTATGTAATACAATATAGCCTCAAGCTATTAGTCCACAGGTATGCTGGAAAAAAGCATTTTATAACATATTATAGGTAAAGGAAAATAAAGAGTAGACACTATTAATAAAAACAAGATATGATCAAAACAGACCATTCTAATGGAAATGGAAGCCACTAGCCAACATGACTCATGAACACTTGAATTGAGAAGTGTTTGTTTTACATTTCATTGAATTTTGATTAACTTACATTTAAACTTAGGTAACTAGTAATTACTGTGATAGATGATGTAGATCCTGTCTTATGTTTTAAAGGACCATTTATAACAAAATGTCTACATAACTTACATTTTATTTCAAATGTTGGGTGGACATACATGGTATCTTTCAAACTTACTGTGTGAAACTACAAAATGGAACCAAACATTATATATCTCTTATTGTGAGAATCCTGGAAACTTGACAATGAACAATAAATAACCCTTATCAACTTTTAACAGATGCTTGACAGTTTTGAAAACATGAATGATTCCCATTTTTGTGTATCTTATAAACATATTTGTCTTCATGAGCTCCTTTTGCAATATGATATAAAAGAACTTTATCTATATAAAGTGAAAATCTTGAGGTTTAGGCTAGCCACAAGCAACAACAGCTACAAAAATCAAACCCCAAGTCCCCAAATCCAGCTGTGTATTATTTGCAGGAATCAAGCAGACTCCAGAAAGCCTGGCTTTGATAGTGTGCCGGGGAATTTTGCATTAATAGTACTGGGTAAATCCAATGAGCACCTGAGCTCTGTGTGATGACAGCTAAAACTCTTGTGACTGTGCTCAACACTTTGTTAGTTTTTATCTCAGGATATAAAGCAAGAACTCACAGGTACAAAAAGGGAAAGACAATTCTTAAGGGAAATATGGTGATCCTCTTGTCAGGCATATAATTGTATTTAACAGTGCTAATTAATGATGTCAGACACTGACAGTTAATTATCTGGAGAGATTTTAAATAGTTTGCATTGGATAATTAGTTTGTACAAATGATAGAGAAAACAATATTCAAAACAACCTTTTCTAAATGTGATTCGGAAGTTCTAAGAGTCTTAAGAAACATTGCATTTCACTTTTAAGGATTATTTTATTTAAATTGTGGTTCTATTTCCTTTGATCTGGATTGATGGTTACTTGGTAACAAACATGATATACACTAGCCTCAACCCATTATCACTATTACAAAGTCTGACAACATTTCTCTGGAGGTTAAATCATGTAGTTTCATTCAATGCAGTGGTGAATCCCACAAATCATGAAGAGGGAAGAACATTTCTTCAATTTCTGCCAGTAAACCAAAATTCAGCATTCATAAAACTTGACATCGATAATCTCACAGGTCAGCAAAAAGTATAAATAGTTTAGTCATCTTTCGTGTTGTGGGACACAATGCCTGATATAACAATTTAAAGGAGGAAAGGTGTAACTTAGTTCAGAATTTTGGTAGGCATAAACCACATGGCACCACAACAAGTAGAGGAAAGTCGTTCACTGCATAACAAGCCAGAAGCAGAGAGAGAAAGAGAGGGGTGGGTGAGACAAAAATGGGTAGGAGAGAGTGATAGGGAAAGGAAGAAAGAGACAAAAATATGCTCTTCTTTATCAGTCACCAGAGACCCCCCCCAGACCCTCCTGTGACAGGCTGTACCCCCCACACGTGCATTCAGCCACAAATTCTCCACTGGATTAATCACATGATCACCATGCAAATGCAGGAGACTTTGGGGGAAGATACCTAGATATAAAGCAAAACAGAAAGGATGAAAGAAGATTCATTTTTGTATTCTTTGTATAGTGCATTTGTACCAAAAGGTAAGAGTAAGTGAACATTATGTGCAGCTCTTGCTTTGCACAACACTATATATCATTCAGTAGTAGGAATGTTTTAGTAAATCAGGACACAGTGCATGTCATGGAGCCCACTTAGAAATAATAGGCATTTATGAGTTGCTCAATTTTTTATATTTTATTTCAGGCAAAAAAGCAACAATTGTAGCTGGTTTAAAGTAAATTTGATTCATTAGTGGCTGTAACTAGCCTATACTTATTCTGAAGACTGAAGATTGTAGAATGAACTTCCAAAGCCAACTTTTACCCACCACAAAACTGGAGTATTTCCACTGCCTTCAGGTAACTCTGAGTGAAGTAGGGATCCAGGGCTGTAGGCTTCGGTAACAACTGTTTTTGCTTCAACCCAGAATCTACCTTAATAGAAGTCACTACTGCAATGACAAGCTTAAGACTACATTGTCTTTGCCATAATCCATTAAGGAAAAGAAAATGAATATCCTATGTTCTGATTCCTTCCTCATGTGTTTAAGAGTGCAAGTTCATGTGAAATAGCAAATTAACAGAGTCAAAGTTATTAGTTTGTCTGTTCAGAGTCAGAGTAGACAGCTAACATGATTCTATAAGGTCTATGATATCCTATGTTCTTCAGTGGCATTGTACATTATTGATTATGGGTAATGTGAGTTGTCTAAATTTGTTCTATTTAGCATTATGGCCATAAAATTCCTGTCTTTTCATACAAACTTGAGAATCGGAATTTATTTGTGAAATGTACAAATTTAACTTGTTGAGATTTTTTAAATAGTGCTTGTTGCGAAGAATTGATATTTTAACAGTATTTAATCATCTAATCTCCATTTTTAAAATCCAATGTCTATAATTAGAGTATGAAGTGTGATGTTACAGGTGGCATATGGATGGTGAAAATGTTGCCATATCCATCATCTGACTTTGTCCATTTTGTTTCTGTAGCAATGGCAGCCGAAATCATGAATACCACATGAAGTACACTGTTATTATTTGTAGCCCCCATGCTGTACATGAGATCTTTAGACATGTTTTTCATGTATGTTGCTATTTTGTGTTAGTTGCCCTACCGCTTCCTAGTTCCCTCTCCCCTTCTATGGCTGCTGTTTTGCTACCAATCTGTTCAAGTCTTCCAAAACATAGAGGGAATGCTTTCAAGCACAGAAGAGCAGAATGTATTCTGTGACATTTATTTATATTGTTTTGGCTACTTTCTCTAGTTTCTGGGACAAAATACCTCACATCCAAAATTGAGAAGAAAAGGTTTATGTAGCCTACTGTTTGTACAAGTTTCAGTCTGTAATCAGCTGGTTACAAGGCAGAGTGGCACATGGCAGAGGGACAACAGTTCATGGCAGGTGGATGACAGCAAAAGCAACAAGAAACAGCAAGACAAACCTCTTTCTGCCCCTTATATTGCATCCAATCTAGGGGGATTAAGATGGTGCTAATCCAGTCGGAGGACTGATCCAACAGTTACCCACCCCAAATCCCAGCATTACGCCACAAAGAAATCACACACTCTAGATTCATTTACTTCTAAAAAATATTAATAAATAAAATAAGCTCTATGACTGCACAAGGCTTTGGGGGCAGCTAGACACAAAGCAGGACATACACCATGGGTGTCCAGCCTGGGTTACACTGAGTAGTGTGCAGAGCGATAGCTCGGGCAGCATGTAACATATAAAATATAATTTATGTACACGAATAACAAAGCTTCCTTTTCTAAATGCCTTATTATTAAACTAAAACAAATTTGTACAAGTCCAATCTTACTCATTACATAGGTAACAGTGACTTTGTAATAACACTAAATGGCTGTCTTTACAAGTGCACAAATACTTTGCTTTCTCTTCAGATCATATAAGTCTTTCGCCTTTTACAGGTGCACACGTGTGGGTAGATTGGGATTATAGGATCAGTAGTAACTGCCTCATTTTACTGGCCAAGTTACACAAGAGGCTGTAATTCATGAGTTTTGATTCCACTATGATTGGGACTATGATTGGGTATAAGGAAGAGGTAATACTGGACTCTACCTTCCTTTAACTCGAGTCAATTATTGTACAATCTCATCATGAAAATTTTCACAGTACAATGTTACAGTTCTGTGACCTTGTGAGGCCACATTACTAGCTATCCAGGGCTGCATGTGACCCACACACTACAGCTGGACGTGCCTGATATACTCATTCATTGTCTCCAAAAGTTGTTTTTGGTTGGTGTGTATTCTTTGGAATTTCCTACATAGACAGACCTGCCATCTGTAAATAAAGACTTTTGGGTTTTTCCTTTCAAACCTGTGCTGTTAACTTGTATTCTTTTATTAGCTAGAGTTTCCAATAGGAATGGCGAAGAGGCATCTTTGCCCTCCTTTTTTATCTTGAATTTAGGGTGAACAGATTCAGAGTCCCATATTAAGTATGGTGTTACACTATAGTGTTTATAGATGTTCTTCATAAGGTGAGGGACATTTTATCATGAACAGGTGTTAGATTTTTTCAAGTTTATTTCTGTCAAACAATTTGATTATTTAATTTTCTTTATCTTGTTGACATGGTAGAATATATAAAGTATATTTAAGTGCTGAGACAGCTCTGCATACCTGGAATATCTCAATTTTATACATTGTTGTACTTTACTTGCTAATATTATGTTGAATGTTTTTGTGTTTGTTGTGAGAGATAAGGCTCTATAATTTCTCTTTTTTGATAACATCATTATATTTTTGTTCCAGGTGATACTGACTTTATGAAATGATTTATTAAATCTTCACTGTGTTTCTATGTCCTGAGAAATAGTTAACACAAACACACACACACACACATACACACACACACATAACGATTGTTGAATCCTTATTAGCTTGTTTGATGAAATTCTGTACTGTTTTAATGTTTTAACTGTTATGTATTATTCTTTTTAAAATAAGAAAAACAAAAACAAAGAAACAAACTACAAAAAAAAAAGAATAAGCGAACTATAAAATTTGGGTAGAATTTGCCAATGTATCACCTGAGCCTGGCCCTTTCTTTTCTGAGATGTCATCATTATTTTCCTCCCTTCCCTTCCCCTCTTCTCCCCTTTCTTTTCCTTTCTGTGGTGCTGGAGAACAAACTTAGGGCCTTTGTACATCCCCCAATTACCAACTAAATTTTTAAAATAAAAACACAACAATATTCTTTTGTGAATTTTGGTAGTTTATATTTTCCGGCACTTGATTTATTTCGGCTCTTCTATCAGTGTCTGTAGTCAATGAGCCTTTTTTTCAGATATCTTAAGTATCTTCTTAAGGTCTTTGTGATTAGTTTGATGATCCTTCTTTTCTGATGCTGGTTAATTATGTTTTCTCATTATTTTTTATTTTGTTTTCTTGGCTTGAATTTTATCCATCATACAAATATTTTCAAAAGGCTAATTATGATTTTGTTAATTTTAAGTTATTTACTGCACTTCAACTTGCTTGATTTCTGCTTTAATTTTTCCTATTGTTCTTAGTTCTGCTTTCTTTTTGCTTCATGTGTGACTTGACTTGCTCCTCTTTCTCTTGTTCCCAAAGACAGAAACTTGGGTTATTAATTTTTAGAATTTTCTCTCTGAGCACTGCCCAGCTTTATACTCAAATATTTATAAGTTGTATTTAAATTTTCATTTAGTTCAAAATATTTTAAATTTCTCTTGAGAATGTTTGACTGATTGTTTCTTTAGGAATTTCATGTATTTAGGAATTTTATTCTCCTGTTAGCTCTAGTGTGGTTGAAAATCACATTTATTATAATTAAGTTTTTATAATTTTTAAGTGTTTTCTATCATTCAGAAAGTGCTACACTATATATCTTGTTGAAGATTCAATATGACCCTGAGAATGTAAATTCCCTTGCTGTTGAATAGAGTACATTATAAATGTCAGTTAGCCCAAGCTGATAGGCAATGATGTTCAGGTCACATACATCATTATTAATTTTCTATCTCCATGAATGATTGATTACTCCTAGAGCATTATTATGTGTCTCTATAATGGTTTCTTCATTTCTCCCCTCTATTCTATCAGACTTTGCCTCTTGCATTATGATACTGTCTTTTGAAAGGTACAAACACATTGTTAGAGTTCCTGTCTAAATGTTCCCCCAAAGCCACAAGTGATTTTGGGGAGTGAGTGGGTCAAGGCAGTGTGGTAGCTATCTGAGGGCTAATCAGCATGGGATTCCTCCACCAGTGAGTCTCTGGGTAAATGTGATGTTGGGAAGAGAAGCCTGGTCAGAAGAGGTGGGCCCTTGGGTATCGCCTAGAGGGGACTAGCAGCTTCATTTTTCCTCTCTCCCTCTGTCCCCTCCCTTCCTCTCTCTGTCTTTGCCTCCTGCTTGCATGCCATGGACTGTTCCTCTCTTCTGTCTTACCATTCCGCCATGGAGCCAACCAACTATGGCTTAAAATCTCTACAAATGGTGAGCTAATTTCCACCTCCTTCCTTTCCTCCCTTAATTTGCAAGTGTCAGTTACTGTGCTTCAGTGGCAAGAAGAGAAACTAAGACACATATTTAGGACTTTTGTGTCTTCTTGAGTAGTTAACTACTCTATTATTTCTTTAACCTGGATCACCTTTTTTCTGAAATTGCTTTCTTTGTAACTAACACAGTTATTTTATTTTTATTTCGATTATTATTAGCACACTATGTCGTATGCTTTTAACTTATATGTGTCTTCGTATTTAAAATGAGTTTGTTATAGACAACATTATCTTGACAACTTTATCCAGCTTGAAAACTTGTTTTAGTTTGTGCCCCTGGGTATGTTGAAGTTATTACCATATAATCAGAGTAATATTTATCATTCAGATATAACTGGAATAATATTTACCATATTAACAGCTGTTTTCAATTATTTCTGTTTGCTCTCTGCTGTATTCCTTATCTCCACTGCCTTTTCTGATTGTAACTGAGCACTGTATATGGCCACATTTTTCTCCTCTCTCAGCATCATTTCTATTGTGGATGATCTAGATTTCAGAAAATACAATTTTAACTAGAATCGGTCAATCTTCAAATAACGCTTATCCATTTGAATGTAGTGTTTGTAACTTACAGTGTTTTCACCTTTCAATCTTATCTCTTATATTTTGTCATTCATTTCACTTATCCATATATTATGTTCAACAGTATATTGTCCTTTTCTTACTTAAATAGTTATCTTATATATCAATTAGGAATAAGGAAATATTTCTTGACTTTTTACCTTTACCCATTCTTCCATGTTCTTTCTTTCCTTATACAGACTTAATTTTCAGATCTCTATAATTTTTCTTGTATCTGGAGAACTATTTTAACATTTTTTTAAGGCAGATCCATTGCTTATGAATTTTCTGAGATTTTCTTTGGATGGGAAAATTTTGTTCTTTCTACATTTGTTTTTTGGTTCATACATTTTTAAAGGATGATTTTGTTGGTCATAGAATTTTCCATTTTTGCTTTTATTTTTAATCATCCATCTATCCACGGACACCTAGGATGATTCTATTGGTTGACTATGGTGAATTGGACAATAAACACAGGTAAATAGATGTCCCTATACTACACTGAGTTTAACTGCTTTAGGCATATACCAAGAAGTGATTTAACAGGGTAATAAGATAATTTCATCTTTAGATTTTTAAGGAACCTCTATACTACACTAACTTACATTCTCTCTAGCAGTGTAGAGGGTTCCTTTTGTTGAGTTTTTTCAGGATTTATTATTTTCTGTATTCTACATTCTGTACTCTTTTGGAAAAGTAGCTGGAATACATATTCTCCTGTCCTTGGGCTTTCTCTTCATGCTTGGTCGTTTCCTTTGCTATGTCAAAACATTTTAATTTGATAGAATCCCATGTATTGACTCTTCTATTATTTTCTATGCTGTTACAGCCCTATTTAGAAGGTTTTCCTCAGTGTCTAGTAGCTTTATTTTCTGTAGATCATGTTCTGACTGATGGAATCTCGAGGGGCAATCTCAAGTCATTTGTTTCATATTCTCAACCAGTGAGGCACTGTCCAGTGATGCCCGTGATGTCTCTGCTGTGTGGGGAACAACCTTGCCAGCATCCAACCATAGATACACTAGCATGTACTTGATTTCTCAGTGCCTCAGCATGTGTATCTTGTGACTATACAGTCACTCCGTATGTCATACATGGTATGTGAGGTGAAGAAAGATGGTATGTGCAGCACATGTGAGATTAATATCATCAAGCACTAGATCAATAAAATGAGAGGTGAGGAACTTAGACATTTTTGTTTAATCAGATTAATTTTGCACTGTAATTGGAAATGCTTTTTGAAACTTCCACAATGAAATGAAAATCCAATAAATCTTGTTAAACAAAAAATAAGAAAAAGAGAAGGTTTTTACAACTTGAATGCTTTGGAATGACTAAAAGCATGAATATTTTTATTATTATTTTTACTTCTTATTGGAAAAAAATTGTTTTAAGAAGAGAAAAAAACAGGCAAATCAATACATGATTTAATTATAATTTCCACTAAATTATAATTAAATCATGTATTGATTTGCCTGGTTTTTTCTCTTCATAAAACAGTAGTTTTTTTTTTTTTAATGTATTTGTTATAGGGTCTCACTACACAGCTTGAACTCCTAGTGATCCTCCTGTTTTTAGCCTCCCCAGCACTGGGATTACAGGCATGTCCTACCATGCTTGGACTCGGTAGCCAGCTCAGCACACCTGGGGGTGGTGCCGGCATGGAATGTGGTGCCAGGGATGGAACCCCTGTGCCTGAGCTTGCCTAAGCAGGTGCTTAGTCAGTTGAGCTATCTCGCTGGCCTGCTAAAACAGTATTCTTTATCAATTCTAATTTGAATACATTAATATTCTATCTATAACTGCTCCCTAACTTTATTTATTTATCTATTTTGTATTTTAGGGAAGAGTCTACAGGGTGTTCAGGGTCTCACTACTCAATTGGACTCATAGTAATCTGCCTGTTAAAGCCTCCCAAGAGCTGAGATACAGGCAGGCGCCACCACGCCCAGTCTCAATTGCTGTCTCAGCACGCCCCAGGGGAGAGGCCAGCATGGCAGGCTAGGGGATTGAACCCCTGGCCCCTGCACCTGCTTGCAGGTGCTTTAATCTCCTGAGCTATTTGGTAGGCCCTTCTAACTTTTATTTGATGTTAAATTTCTGATTTCTTTTTGAAAATTAATTAAATTTATTATCTATTTATTTATTTATTTTTTATATGTTTAGTACAGGGTCTACAGGGTCTCACTATGCAGATTGGACTTGTAGTGATTCTCCTGTCTTTAACCTCCCAAGCCCTGGGATAAATTTATTGATATATTTTAGATACATGTAGTGATCATATTCATCATAGAGAATTTGTACCTATACATGATGTATTTGGATTTTTCTTTTTCTCATTCTGCCCTCCTTCCTTTATCCCTCTTGCCTCCCTTATTTACTAAGCTTTGTTTCCATTTTTCCTACTTTTCTTATTGTTTTTCTATTCTCTTCTTTCTCCCCCGCCCCTCCCAGTTTCCCTTCTTATTTGAACATTTTCTTCCTACTTCAGAATATCTAGGGCCAAGGAGATGGCTCAGTAGAATAAGTGCTTCCCTGGCAAGTGCAAGGGTCTGAGTTCAA
>NDGN011105090.1:0-13513 GCA_002564285.1 Tympanoctomys barrerae | reverse complement strand
GGGATTGAACTCAGGCCCTTGCACTTGCCAGGGAAGCACTTATCCTTCTGAGCCATCTCCCCAGCCTTGATCAGGGAATCTTAGTCAGCAGTGAATCAGAATGTTTTCTCTAACAGCGTCTGCAAAAGACCTGCCAATAGCTTACTCTGTCCTTGTGTATGTTCTACATGATATCCTGCTGGGAGGATAGCAAGATACTATTTTATATCTTTAGTAGGAATAGTAACTTCTAGGGACAGCGAAATAGGTCAGCACACTAAATGCTTGCTTAGGCAAGCATAGGGACACAGTTCAATCCCTGGCACCAAATGCCACACTGGCCCTGCCCCCAGGGTGCACTGAGCCAGGTGATGGAGTTTGAGTGTGGTGGTGTACACCTGTAATCTCAGCACTAGGGAGGCTGAAAACATGAGGATCACTATGAGTCTGACCTGTGTAGTGAGACCGTGTACAAAAAGAAAAAAAAAGAAATAGTAACTTCTAGATTAGTATTTTAGCTAAAAACTGATTCTGTGTTGGATAGGCATAAAAGAACTTTAGCACTCTCAGATTGACACATTAAATACATTTCTAGCTGCAGGAACTTAATTTTAATGTAAATTAGCCAATATTGACTTAAGAGTTTTTTTCTTGTTTATAGAAATGCAAACCTGAAACAAATCCTCTACCTGATTCTTGATTTGTTCTGTACCCATATCTGCTGTGGAACATAATGGTAGGCACATGAGGATTTAGGGTTGTGAACCCACAGGTTCTGGAAAGGGACCATGAAGGATAAAAGACGGGAAAAGGGAATGCTGAATTGTAAAGGTGATTGCCATCTTTGGTGACAAAACAGATGTACTGATTCCAAGAGCTGTCATGGGAAGCAGCTTTAGAAACACTGGTTTTTCTTCACGAATTGTGTGTTATTTCGACACAGGTACATTGGAGGTACAGGTAGAGGTGGAGGTAGATAGATTGATTGATTGATAGGCAGTTAGGTTTTTCTATGTGAATCAGAATTGTGGAGTGGTGATGAAGATGAGACATAACTCAGTTTGACTAATGCCAGAGAGACCCGGTTAAGCCTGGAGTTTGCTGTACAGACTGACTAGTCAGCAATAAATCAGCGGGGGTTGGGGAGTGCAGGGAGTGGGGAATAGTGCCATATTGCATGGCATAAGAGAGAATCATAAAATGCCAGAACTGAGGGGCCATTAGACAATGTTTTTTTCATCCACATCATTTTCCGAATGAGGAAATAGAGACCCTGAGAGGTGACATGGATTTCCTAGGACCGACAGTTACTGATAAAACTGAGAGAAGAATTAGGCCTAGCATGGTGCCTTTGCCTCTAGAGATATGTAGGGGTCTGAGATGGTTGGGTCTGGCCTATTGTCAATGCATGCAGCTTTCAATCTTTTTTAGATAAGAATAGTAATGCTATTTATTCCTGACCCTGTACACTGTAGGAAGATGACAGACATGGCTAATAATATCTTGGGGCTTTCTTCTCTGTGTTAGTTTAGTATTAAGTAAAAGGGAAAATAAGTAAGTTAATAATTTAGAGTTTATTTGTTCCCCCAAAAGTTGAGATTTGAGGGGAAGAGCATTATTTATGTCGGTAGTTTTCAGAAGCCACTGTACAACCATCTGATTAATTCTCTTTGTGAATTTTCTGAGTTGAGAGCACAGGATACGATAAACTAAAAATACAGGTATGGAATATTCATACTTTCTTTGCTCTAATTAAGTATTATGGTTCATGAAGACAAGGAAAAAAGCTCAATTATGTACTTTGCCTTCAAGAGCCCAAGACTTCCTTCTCTGTGAGAGATGGACTGCATTTTCATATTCAGGCAGCCCAGTGCTTTTAAATGAACCTCCCCCCACTTATATATAAATATCAAAGAATACCTTCTTTGACTCCATCCTTGCCTGCCAATGTACCCTTTTATGAGATAGGGTCATCTGTCATGTGGGAAAGCAGGATTAATTAACTGTGGAAAACATACCTAGTATGGAAACTGTGAGTTCTAAAATGTTTCCACATAAAATACAGGAAAAGAAGTATAGATGAGCCTAGAAATCAGTATAACTTCTTTTTTTTTTCTTCAGAGGGCTTAAAAAACTCCCTCCATCACACAAATCAAACAGCCTATTATACACACAGTCTTCCCATATGTCTGACACAGAAACTGGCAAGGAATGTGCTTCATTTCCACATAAATTGTGTGGCTTCGAAATTCAGTTCTCTTCACCCCTGAACTCTTGTGAGCATGTCACTTGTGTGCCTAACAGGATGGTGGAACTTTTAATGGGAAGAATCATGGAAGGGGAGAGCCACATAATTTTGTAGCTCATGAAAGAATCAAAACAAAACCAAATAAAAATCACTCACAAAATCTCTATGGGAAAATGAAGAAAAAATTCCAAAAGGAATTGCCAAAGAAAGGTCCATAATTCACTGCAGCCTTGGGGAAGTCATCACCCATGAGCTGGCAAATCATTCTATGTTTTTATGTTGGCATTTACTCTCCTGTTTGGCAAAATGAGCACTTATGTTGAAAATTACAATTGTATACAGAAGATAGAACAACAACTTCAAAGATGGGAGACATATATGTAAGATGTCCAGGTATCTTTGTGCAATTTTATTTTGCTTAATAAAAGTAATAAAAAATTTATAACTTTTCACCTGGTTTCTGTAAGGCGATGTGATTAAGAGAACAAAAACTTGAACTGATATGCTGATGATTAAATTAACAAATTAATTTGGAATTGTGTACAGTATCCCTGGTGAAATCTGGCTCTGAACTCTAAGGCCAACATTTAATTTTGGAAAAAGGGATTAAATGTGGTATTTTTTTGGGCAAGTAATTAATAGACCTTTGTAAATAAATAGGAAATTCTAGTGCAGCCAGGGGTCCATCCCTGGTACCTCATGCCTTGCTAGCCCTGCCCCCGATGCTCATTGAGATGTGGCTGAGACTGGGTGTGGTAGCGTGTGCCTGTAATCCCAGCACTTGGGAGGTTGAAAATAGGATCACTATGAGTCCGATCTGTGTAGTGAGACCCTGTGCACCCTGTATTAAATACATAAAAATAAAGAGCATGGGCTCCCCTCTGTTTCATGAAGTTATAGATGGTGTATAGTGTAGCTCCTTGCATCCAGCTCAGTACAGTCCTAGCCTGACAATTGAACTTGTATCTTTGGTAATTATTTTTTTCTTCTAGAGATTTTGAGGTTCTAGAGTTAGTTTGTGTGATTCTAGCACAGGACATTAAAAAGTAACAAGAACATCAACACAAATCTAACAAATATTTGCATTTCCTCTTCCTTTTTGTTCAACAAAGTGTCAAATAATTGGTTAGACTGATTCCCCAACCTCAGGGACCAGTTGTTTAGCCAATTCAATAGGTCATGTGTGTGTATATTTATGTCTCTGTGTGAGTGTATATGTGTTAAAAAGGTACAATCTCTTTGATAGAATCCATACTTTATGCAACTATGTATTACTGTTTTCTTGCTACTTACCTTTTCTAAGAAAGAGAAGTGATCATAAGAAAAATTAGAGCTATTTCAAGTTTTTGGGTAAATGTTTGTTACTGAATCAAAATATACGATGATTGTAGCTCTATTGTAGAAAATATTGGGCAGCCAAGATATTGTGAAATGCTTGCAAAAAAGTAGATGTTAAATAAATTATAGTCTCAGGCTGTGGAAACAGACTGCTTGAGTGAGGATGCCAGCCCCATCCGTTATGAGCTAAAAGTCTTCAGGCAATTATGGGGATCAAAAATATAGTGAATGTATAAATTTTAAAAATTATTATAGGAGAAGACACATTACCATTAATCGCCTTCAAAATGTTCCTTCTCGCTTTAAATACCTTTGTCCCACTATTCTTGCTACTTTCTGAGGCAGGTCTGAAAGCCCTTTCATATATGTTTATGAGGCATGATAAAAAGATAAAAAGTATGTTGACTGCTGCTGCTGAATGTCATCAAATGAAAGGCAGATCAACAAAACAACAGAAACAAAAACTGAACCAAAAATCATGGTGTGTCCCTAACCAGCTCATTCACCAGGTCTAGCACTGTCTGACTTGGACTCTTTCCCAAAGACCAAATGCCTAAGAAAATTAATCATTTTGAAGGTATCAGCACATCAAGGGAGGCATGACAGTGTAGCAAAAGAGTTCCCAGAACTCTTCAGAAAGGAGCAAGAAGAAAGGGTGTGTTCAAAGCAAGAGGAAGGGTTGTATTTTAAGAGAAAGTAATGGTAACATGTCTTTTATTGTAATAATTTTTAAAAATTCAAACACTCCAATTTTGCAGCACACCTTACATCTCACCTTTTCATTTTTTTGTTTTGCCACATTCTCATATCTGTAAAGTGGGATAATAATTGCAGGTACAGGTTGTGATGAAAGTTATGTGAGCTATAATATGTAGGAGGTGCTTGGCATAGGGATGGACAGATTCTTCAGCAAAAGTTACTGATACTTACTGCTGCTACAATGAATGGGGTCTTCCACCATTAGTATAACACTACCAATGCCAGCAGCTGGTGCTGGGCAATGGGCACCAGGCAGCACTCCCAGGGGGTTGTGCTTCATGAAATGATTAGACTAAGTAATTTTATTTGGGTATCTTGTGAAACTTGAGTTTTGGTGTCATGTAGACATAGAGCTCTATTAAAGCAAATACATGAACAAATACACAGATTCCTCTTTGAATAAAACAAGAAACTAAATTGAAATTATATGACTGGAAGGGATATTACAATAGCAAATAATTTTGGGGGGATCTAGTGAAACACAAGTAGATATTGATACAACACTGAACTGGCAAATGGACAAATTAAAACCTTCTTGCAAATATGTTCTTCCTCCAGCTGTATTTCATTAGGTTCAGCCTTACTAATATCAGTATTCACCTATTCCTTAAGGAGGGTTGTAAAAATTAATGTCAGTAAAGAGTTTCCAGAGGTACAATTGCTATGCAAAATAGTATTGTTATTTGCATTACATTGCAAATGTATGCCCAGGCAATAAATAAATTATGCTAAGTAGATGGAAAACTAGCTTTTGGTGCTTAAAATATAAAGGCATGGTAAAAATAAAAAAGGAAATTCAAATGCAGAGGCAGTTTGTAATTTCAAAAAGTTTTAAATTAAGTAGTATAGTCATATGTTTCTATAGTACCTTCCCTTGGGGGTATTCTTGATTCTGCTTTACTTTTAGAGAAATGGATTGAACGGTGAAGATTTAAGACCACTTACTGATTAGATAGATTCTTAGAAGTTTTGAAATGAAAATGTAAAACAAAGAACATAAGTAAATTATCCTGCTGTTGTGGATTGTGAACATGTTTTTCTTTTGAAATAGCGCAACTCCTTGGTTGTATGCAAATAGCTTCTTGCCTAAGAACGTGATAGGGAGGAGGTCAAAAAATTAGTATTAACATAGATTTGAATCTAGGGATTCAAATTCAGAGCCACCTGAAGATGGTCTTAACAATTTTTTTTCCTTTTAGAAGATTTAAAAAAAGTTATTGCTGAACAAAAATTCATTCATTCATTCATTCATTCATTCATTCATTCATTCATTCAAGCAGTATTAAGTGCTGATCGTGTTTCACAAACCATGATCAGCACTATTAGTAATCAAAGCAGAGAAAACTCTCAGTCTCTAGAGGACCCAGATTGTGCAAAACAGTTAGCCACCACCAGGATCCAGATTTCTATCCAGCAGGTACCTGTGCTCAGTGCTGGTGTGAGAGGCCTTGTGTGGTTAGGGGAGCAGTCAGGGGAAAACCAAGGTGAACATGCTTGTCTCTTGCCCTCAAGAAGCTTCTGGTTTAATAAAGGAAACAAGCCAAACATAAACATAAGCAAAATTCAAAATAGCATTTCAGCAAACTTCTTATTCTTAAGGGTAGAGTTTGGAGTTTTGGAGAAATTAAATGCTAGACTTGACTTCTATCATTATTCCTTCAGTCCTTAAATCTTCAAGCCAGCACTATTCAATCACCTGCCCTATTCCCATGCATTAAACTTCAGGGGTAATGACATCAATCTCTGGGATAATAGAACCATACATTTGGTAATGATTCAGTATTCAGCCTCCAGGCAGGTAAAGACACAAACCATCTAAGACAGATAGTCACTGCTCCTATTTTAAAAAGATTTCTAAGGCTTCTAATCCATAATCTCTGTTGGTCACTTCTTCCAAAATGTAATAATATTCCTGTATTTATTACTGTCGAGAAGATATTCTTTATGCTTTCTGCATTTCCCCATTTCATCTTATTTGATAATCAGTGGAAATGAAGGACAACCAGTCAGCACTATTCTCACAGAATCCTTTCACACTTCATTATTACTTCTTTAGGTAAAACAACTAAGTGTTTCTTTGCTCTTTTCCCCTTAGGATCTGTTTCTTATTCTCTTAGTGCTGTTTACTGTTGTTCATTTTTAGTGTCTTCATTCTTTAAAATGTGAATATAATTCTGGGCTGTGCGGGCCACTGTAGATGGTCTCGGTCCTTAGCATTACTAAGTGTAAGAGAAAAGATGACTTCTCAGCTGCTTAGTGTGATACCCAATTTTAAATCTCACTTTTGAAAGATATGCACAGCCCTTTACCATTGGTGCTCTCAGTTAAGGGAAAAAGGTACTCTGAGATCCTGTATCTCTTCCTCTTGAGGATTGCTGACCTTTCTCAAACCTTTTCTTCAATCTGTCTTTATTAGTTTTCATTTTTTTGTTTTAAAGAGCAGCTCTTTGGTTTCTTTCTTTTTTAAAAAAATTATCCTATAGTCTATGTGACCTTAGTTGTCTACCATGAGACGAACTTCTGAGTTTATTTTAGCAACTGTTAACAATGTGTACTATGGACTCATGAGCTTCCTTAAGATAAATACATTATATTTTTGAAGCAGGAATCCACAGAGTAAAGAATACATTGTTTTGAATCATTGGGGTTTGGAGTGGGCAGAACCATTGGGAAAGAAAGGATTGCCCAAGTGTTTGGGTCAGTTTAAATGAGCTGAAAGCAACTTTGATCAATTAATGAGAATTAGGCTACAATAAAATATTTGCCCCAAATTGATTTTAAGGTATTTACTAATCTTGAACTATTATCAAGATATAATTGTCCTTTGTTCTCCTCAGCTGTGTATCTTTATTTATTTTGTTGTGTATCTTTAGAAGGAATAAAGAGGTTGTGCCAGTATATTATTGCTCTTAGGGAATGGGGGAAGGGGAGGCAGAGAGAGAAAGAGAAAGAGAGACAGAGACAGAGACAAAGACACAGAGAGAGAGAGAGACAGAGAGACACACACACACACACACACACAGAGAATAGTGTATACATGTGGATTCACATTTCTGAGGGAGAACACACAGCCCCATTAGATCCTGGCTGGTGTACAGAATGTGTGTACGCTCTATCTCATATCTTTCATGTCACTGAGGGATAGTAGTAGAGTTATCATTGGTTTCTGTGTGGAAATAGAAAGGTAAAAGTACTTTTCAAAAAGAATGGTCCAAGAGCCATCACTGTGTCTTACCGCCACAACCGCCCACTTGTTCAGTTGCCCACTCTACCTGCTCAAGGTGTGCCAGGTGCTTTGCTGGGATTTTACAAAACATAATCTTTTAATCTCTTACTTTGTGTTTGAAGCAACTGAGGCTCCAAGAGATTAAGGAAATTTTGTGAGGTCGCAGAGCAGCCACAGCCAGCTCATTTTCAAGCTTGCGTGGGCGCTTCCTCTTTCAGTCATTTGTTCTTTGCGCTTGTGTCTCGCGCAAGTCACCTGCATTTCTTTCTATTTAAATTTATGGGCAAGGGATATTTAATTTTGTCATGTACACCAGGCAAGGAACACAAAATCTCAGACGGGCATGCCGAAGTGGACAAAGCATGACAAGGACTCTGTGAAATCACCACTGGCCAGAAGCCCCGCGGTGGAAGGATCTGGCCAGGGGCCGGCCCTGTCTCCCCAGGGCCGCTACTTCCGGTGCACTGCTGGGTGAGGAAGTGTTTCCGCAAATGCTTTCCTAGGAGGTGTTTGAAGCGAAGGCAGAAGCGTCAGGGCCTTGGGCTGGGCCTGCAGAGTTGAAGGAGGGGAGCGACTGCCCCTTGCGTGTGGGCTTCCGTGAACTCAGGGTTTTGTGCGGCACGCGCTTAGTACTATGTGATGGTGCACAGGCGCAGCTTTGCAGGAGAAGCTGATACAGAAACGGTAGGTCCTTCATTTAGGGGTCTCTCGTCAAATGTTTCTTCTGTTATCCGTTTTTCCTATTTCTCACACCTCTCTTTGCATTCGTTTTTATTTTTTATTTTCTCTCTTTTCCCTTTTTTTCTACTTTTCTCCTTTTATGTGGTCAGACTTCAAGTCATGCCACCTTCTTTTGAGTATTTTTAATTTTTTAAAATTTTTTTCTAGTTTACCCTTTTTCCTTCTGTTCTGCAACTTCCTGTCCCTCTCCCCGCAACTTCTTCCTCGCATTTCTTCTTCATTTACTCTAAGTTGATAGTTTTTGCAAAGAGCTGTCTGGGTCCTTTTGACCTCACAAGAAGCTCTCTGACAAAACGCTTAAGAAAAACAAGGTATTATGTATTATCCTACACATTCTGCAATCGCCCTAGCAATTTAGTAACTACAGTCCAATTTAAACCAGGCCTCAAGGCAACAAAAATTGCACCAAATGCCAACTAATTTACCAAACTTGTAGAAGGAATATTTGGGAGTCTATTCCCTTCCAGCCATCTGATTCATATTATTGACTCATTTAGAAAACAGAAAGTGAGCAGAGACAAGTTTTTAAGGAGTTTGGTTTCATGCAAATGACTTTCAATTGCAGCCCATTATTTTTATACCACGACTTCATTAGTCATATCCCTGTCAAACCTGTGACCAGTGTCAAATGTTTTCAAAAAGCACACCAGGACAGGCATGGAACTCATCAGCTTGTGTCAAAGGTCGCTCTCATTAAGGGGTCAAAATGAAAACTTTCAGTGTCTCTCACACTTCACAGGGCTCTCCCTGGTACTCCCACCCCCACTCCTGAAACTCAGGGTTGGCTAAGCACCTCCAGCTCCCCAGACATTCAAATAAGATCAAGATGACAGGGCAAGAAAATGAATAGGGTTTTTGCCCGGCTGGACCTCATAATCTGGTACTGATTGAAACAACCAGAAAGCTGTTTGCCAGGTCTTATAACACTATTTCCTGAGGTTAAACATAACATCTCAAATGAAGCAATTAGGGGTTTCTCTAAAACAGGAGTCTTCAGTAATTAAAAAGAAAAGGGAGAGAGAGAGACTGAAAGAGGAGGGAGGGAGGGAGATAGGGAGAAGAGGGAGAGAGGGAGAGAGAGAAAGAGAGAGAGAGAGAGAAGGGAGAGAGGGAGGAAAGGGAGGGAGGGAAGGAGAAGGAGAGAGGAGAAAATGAAGACTCTCATGGTAGGTGCTGGATAAGCCCATTAGGCAGGGTTTGGTGGCAGAAGCTCTCTTTGCCTTTTGCCATCTGGGTGGTCAGTTTGATCTCGGAAGCAGTAAAGACGTTGTCTATAATAGTGCCATAACAATGGGCTTAAAGGAACTTGAGGTCCAAGGATAACAAGAATAAAACTTTGCTTCCTGAGACTCACTTAGACAGTAGGAGAATAACTGAGCTTCGGCGCTTCTTTTTAAATTGTGTTTTGAACCATTTCTGCCTTTTTGAAGGGCTAGCTGTCCACTCAGTGGCCAGCCTCCGTGTGATTATCCTTGGTGGGAGCCGAGGGTGGGTTGTTCCCTTCCAAATGTTTTTTAGGCTGTGTTTGGGTTTTGATATTGAATCCGTGTTTCCTAGAGAACTTGAAACAGAGCTTGCACGCTGCCACCAGCATATTTGGCTGGTACAGTAGCTTTAAGACTGACAAACACATTTCTAGGATTGTGTGTGATTAATACTGAGGAAGTCTCTAGTTGTCGATATGGCATTTTTGCAAAAACAAAACAAAACACAATTTAACAATAGGGAATGTCAGAATGTGATGACTCTATATTGATTTCTAGAGAACATACAACCTGCTTTCACATGTAGGCGCCATTTGGGGCGACTTGATTTAATTGTGCAGTAATGTCTGCTACTTTCTCTCTGCTTACTTACTAAATTAATTACTCACAATTGAAACAGAATTTCTCCTAACTTCCAGGAAATGCCTTTGCAGGAAAGTGAACACCATGCAGAAGTGTTTTGCCTCATACTTGTTTTCCAAAATCTTGATTCTACAATTTTTTGGTACCCACCTTCAAATATTAATTATTCTTTACTTGTGAATTTTCATTGGTGCCTGTTAGTTATACAATATAATGGAGCTCACCTTCAATTATTTTGATGCAGGGGTACTTGGAATAACTGGGACTGAATGTTTTATTTCATAGAATTATTTTTAGATACTTGATATACTCTTTGATGGTGAGATAAAGGACAAAGAAGTAAGAATGTGAGAGGCTTACCCCAGGCACCCCTGGGTACTGTGATATAACAACAGTCTCATGTTTTCATCTCAAATACAAATGCAGATCCCAAGCCAGAAGCATTGTTTTAAGCCTCTACATTCACTGTAAGGCTCATTAATCAAGTTATGCACGACATAGTATAAGCAAACATGCCACTCATAAAATGGCAAGCCTTCCACACTGAGGATGGGATGCTATATTGCCTATAAAATGGGATTCTAGGGCTCGGCTCCAACTTAATATCCTGTGGGTTGCTAGCATTCCTCAAGTTGCTCATAGTGCATGTTGTGCTGTGTTTGGCTGAAGGGGACACAGCAAATTAATAATTAGTCTTGAAAAAAAAAAACAACAACAAGAAACCTCTTTTGAGTTTCAAAAGCTGTACCTAAAAAGGTGAGGTGAAATTTTGAGGTTGTATAAAATGCTTGCTCAAACCTTGCATGACATTTTGTTGTTGTTGTTGTTGTTTGAGCAGACCGATACCCTCCTCCTCCCTCTGGAGTGCTGTTTGCAGACCAGCTCATCCTGGGACTTTATTGAGTCTTAAGTGAATAGTGGTAGAATATCACATTGAGTCAAGAGAGAGACTGGGAGTTTTGTCTGGGTTGGGTTAAGAGGAATCCAAAGCATTCATTCACTAAGCACTACTGTGTGCCCTCCCCCACTTCTTTTTGAGAGCTAACACTAATAGTTTACTTTCTGGGCTCTGGGGCTCACCCTTTTACCTGTAGCCTCTTGGTTTCCTAGTGGTGAAGCATCCTAGCGTTGTTGTGAATCTGTGATTGATGCCCTTGGCCTAGGGGCTCCCTCTTACCCCTTCAGGAAACAGGAGGGCTGGAGAGATAGCGCTCAAGTTTTCTTTCACAGTCCCTGTTTCCTAACTCTAATCACCTTCTGCTGTGGGAAAGAGATGAGATGAGGCCTAAAAAACAGATCATTGTCCGCCTCCTAGATTAATGCAGAGAAAGCGGTATTGTCTGTTGAATGGATAAATCTTCCTGCTGTCACTCAAAACCTAAATTCAACGCTACTTCATTTCTAAGAGGCTTATCTTCCTTGAATAGACCCTTGCAGCTCAAGTAAGAGGCGATGTAATGAAGCGTGTTTTTTTCTTAAGTGAGAAACCTGCTGCAAAGAAGGGGGAAGGCTGTGCAGCTGTTCTGAAGGGGCTCTGCAGACTCTCGAAAGACTTGTCATTTATCTGGTCTTGCATGACATCAAATGATAGAAGATCAAGTTCAAAATCTGCCAGAGCAGCTCCAAAGGGCTTCTTCATCTGTTAATTAAATAATGGTTATTAACATACAATGTTGTGCAGCTGGGATTCCTATCAAACATTCTGGGAAAAATATTGGTACAGCTTTTAATACTTCAGTCTGTGTTTCTTAGGAGAGAAATAGCTTGGGAAATGGCAGTGGTTTTACCCAAATCCAAAAGTTCATATTGATGCCATAATATGTAGTTAAATGAAAGAGCAACTAGACAGGTGGGCATTAGGCAGATGGATAAATTCAAAGTGACATGCTGAGATCATTGAAGAGTATACCCTTTTGTTATGCTTGTAATTAATTCAGCAGTCCCCACAATGTGGCCTCACTGACTTTTTCTGAAAAGTTAAATACATGCAACACACACACACACACATCCACACATGCACAATATTACTATAAATAATTGCTTATTTATTTTGGTCTAACTCAGGCTACTGTATTAGGGTGAAGTTTAATTTGAACTTGGGAGTAGAAGTCAAGATTTTCATCACTGCAATAAATTTTACTGGATAAGGATAATTTTAGCAACATTTCATCATCTACTGGCTTGAGTTTGTGTGTGCAAGTTACAGAATTACCTTTAAATATGTCTTGCTTTATTAGTCTGTGTGTAATTAAATGGCCCCACAGTTAAGCTTAGAGCTATAGAAGGTTGACCATATTCCTCAGGAAAAAAGGTAACTTAGAAAAAGGTGTTAAAGCCTAGAAAAAATTTCCCAGTACCAATTTCCTTCACAGAAGTGTCATCAATTGTATCTCCTAGGAAGTGCTTCTGGGTTTTTAATTCCCTTTGGATAACTGGATTTAAAGAAAATATTGACAATAATTTAAAAAACTTGAATTTTGTAATTTCCGGCTCATATCATACAGCTTTAAACTGTCTAAAACAATTACCTTGTACTTATTAATGAACAAGACTTATGATTTAGTCTGCAATTAATTTATAGCAGTTGGTTATCAATCTCTTGATGCTTATGACAATAAATAAAAACAACTTTGTATTAAACATCAGTTTATTGTGTCCTACATATTGTAACTTTGATTATTCCTGTGGGCTGAAGAATATATGGTCAACTGCTGCTACTAATAATCCCAAAACCTTAATTTAGTCATTACCTTTCATGTTTATCTCCCATTGAAACTTATCATTCACTTAGTGAACAATAAGCCCTACTAACTTATATGAAATTGACTATCCCCATCTCCTCTAGGTCCTCTTTACAAATAATAAGTGGCAATTTTCCAGAAGATGTACAGTAGAATGTTAGGGGGAAAATATATGTTAGACTTCATCTTAATGAAAAGCTGCACACTTTTAGAGAAGATACTGAATCCATAATTGAATCTCAGTTGGATTCTTTGAACTTCTAAGCATTATCTAAACATTCATTCATTCATTCATTCATTCATTCCCCCTCTCAAATGCCTGACACAGTGTCTGGTCTTTTAATAACATATAACCCATCTGCCTGGTGTTCTGTGAAGTTGACCCATGAAAAACCAACTTTGTGGGGTCTTAGAGGGTTTCTTGTAGATTCACTACATTTCAAGGAGATTTGTGTGGAAAAGAGGTAGACAGCTGGTATAAACCTGTTATTACTAATTGAAGAGCAACTTGTAGCACATGACTTACTAATGTGGCATTAGTAACATTGCCATTTTACATATTATCATTGCTAGAACTCCAATAAAATGATGGCTTTTTAAGCAATTGCTATGTCATGGGTCCCTTATTGAGTTC